>JBBPBX010025156.1:11609-39123 GCA_038048925.1 Garcialebias charrua | reverse complement strand
CATGGGCTCACCACCTGTGGGAGGGGCCAAAGGGGTCGGGTGCAATGTGAGATGGGTGGTGGCCGAGGGCGGGGACCCTGGCGGTCTGATCCTCGGCTACAGAAGCTGGCCATTGGGACATGGAATGTCACCTCTCTGGTGGGGAAGGAGCCTGAGCTAGTGTGTGAGGTTGAGAGGTTCCGGCTAGAAATAGTCGGACTCACCTCAACGCATGGCTCTGGCTCTGGAACCAGTTTCCTTGAGAGGGGTTGGACACTCTTCCACTCTGGAGTTGCCCCTGGTGAGAGGCGCCGAGCAGGAGTGGGCATACTGGTTGCCCCCCATCTTGGTGCCTGTACGTTGGGGTTCACCCCGGTGAACGAGAGGGTAGCCTCCCTTCGCCTACGTGTGGGGGGACGGGCTCTGACTGTTGTTTGTGCCTATGCACCAAACGGCAGCTCAGACTACCCACCCTTTTTGGAGTCCTTGGAGGGGGTATTGGAGAGTGCGCCTCCTGGGGACTCCCTTGTTCTACTGGGGGACTTCAACGCTCACGTGGGCAATGACAGTGAGACCTGGAGGGGTGTGGTTGGGAGGAACGGCCCCCCTGATCTGAACCAGAGTGGTGTTCTGTTATTGGACTTCTGTGCTCGTCATGGATTGTCCATAACGAACACCATGTTTAAGCATAAGGGTGTCCATATGTGCTCTTGGCACCAGGACACCCTAGGTCGCAGTTCGATGATCGACTTTGTTGTCGTCTCATCTGATCTGCGGCCGCATGTCTTGGACACTCGGGTGAGGAGAGGGGCGGAGCTGTCAACTGACCACTACCTGGTGGTGAGTTGGCTCCGATGGTGGGGGAGGATGCCGGTCAGACCTGGCAGACCCAAACGTATTGTGAGGGTCTGCTGGGAACGTCTGGCAGAGTCTCCCGTAAGACGGAGCTTTAACTCCCACCTCCGGGAGAGCTTTGAACACGTTCCGAGGGAGGCGGGGGACATGGAGTCCGAGTGGGCCGTGTTCCGCGCCTCTATTGTCGAGGCAGCTTATCGGAGCTGTGGCCGCAAGGTTGTTGGTGCCTGTCGTGGTGGCAACCCTCGAACCCGGTGGTGGACACCGGCAGTGAGGGATGCTGTCAGGCTGAAGAAGGAGTCCTATTGGGCCTTTTTGGCTTGTGGGACCCCGGAAGCAGCTGATAGGTACCGGCAGTCCAAGCGGCATGCGGCTCGGGTGGTTGCTGAGGCAAAAACTCGGGCGTGGGAGGAGTTCGGAGAGGCCATGGAGAATGACTTCCGTACGGCTTCGAGGCGATTCTGGTCCACCATCCGGCGTCTCAGGGGGGGAAAGAGGTACGAGACCAACACCATTTATGGTGGAGGTGGCGTGCTGCTGACCTCAACTCGGGATGTTGTGAGTCGGTGGGCGGAATACTTCGAAGACCTCCTCAATCCTACTGGCACGTCTTCCACTGAGGAAGCAGAGCCTGGGGACTTTGGGTCGGGTTCTCCGATCTCTGGTGCTGAGGTCGCCGAGGTGGTTAAAAAGCTCCGCGGTGGCAAGGCTCCGGGGGTGGATGAGATTCGCCCGGAGTTCCTTAGGGCTCTGGATGTTGTAGGGTTGTGTTGGCTTACGCGACTCTGCAATATCGCGTGGACATCGGGGGCAGTTCCCTTGGATTGGCAGACTGGGGTGGTGGTTCCCCTATTTAAAAAGGGGGACCGTAGGGTGTGTTCCAACTGGTCGTGGAACACTGGACCAGCTCTACACCCTCAACAGGGTCCTGGAGGGTGCGTGGGAGTTTGCCCAACCAGTTTACATGTGCTTTGTGGACTTGGAGAAGGCATTCGACCGCGTCCCTCGGGGGGTTCTGTGGGGGGTACTCCGGGAGTATGGGGTACCAGGCCCTTTGATAAGGGCTGTTAGGTCCCTGTACGACCGGTGTCAGAGCTTGGTCCGCATTGCCGGCAGTAAGTCAGGCTCGTTTCCGGTGAGAGTTGGACTCCGCCAAGGTTGCCCTTTGTCACCGATTCTGTTCATAACTTTTATGGACAGAATTTCTAGGCGCAGCCAAGGTGTTGAGAGGATCCGTTTTGGTGACCTTAGAATCGCTTCTCTGTTTTTTGCAGATGATGTGGTCCTACTGGCTTCATCAGTTCGTGATTTACAACTTTCACTGGAGCGGTTTGCAGCCGAGTGTGATGCGGCCGGGATGAGGATCAGTTCCTCCAAATCCGAGGCCATGGTCTTGAGCCGGAAAAGGGTAGCATGCCCTCTCCGGGTCGGGGAGGAGGTCCTGCCCCAAGTGGAGGAGTTTAAGTATCTCGGGATCTTGTTCACGAATGAGGGAAAACTGGAGCGTGAGATCGATAGGCGGATAGGTGCAGCGTCCGCAGTGAAGCGGGCGCTGTACCGGTCTGTCGTGGTGAAGAGAGAGCTGAGTCAAAAGGCAAAGCTCTCAATTTACCGATCGATCTACGTTCCCACCCTCATCTATGGTCATGAGCTTTGGGTTATGACCGAAAGAACAAGATCTCGGATACAAGCGGCTGAAATGAGTTTTCTCCGCAGGGTGGCTGGACTCTCCCTTAGAGATAGGGTGAGAAGCTCAGTCATCCGGGAGGGACTCGGAGTAGAGCCGCTGCTTCTCCACATCGAGAGGAGCCAGTTGAGGTGGCTCGGGCATCTGGTTAGGATGCCTCCTGGACGCCTCCCTGGTGAGGTGTTCCGGGCATGTCCCACCGGGAGGAGACCCAGAGGAAGACCCAGGACACGCTGGAGGGACTATGTTTCTCGGCTGGCCTGGGAACGCCTTGGGATTCCCGGAGGAGCTGCTCCAAGTGGCTGGGGAGAGGGAAGTCTGGGCCTCCCTACTTAGGCTGCTACCCCCGCGACCCGACCCCGGATAAGCGGAAGAAGATGGATGGATGGATGGATGGATGAAAAACAAGCACAAATAAGCAACTCAATGTCCGCGAGAAGCTCAAAAAAACGCCACAAGCGGCTGACCAAATTTGAAAGCGACTCCAGGAAAAAACAGGCCCAATGCCGCTTGAAATAAGCGGACTTGGCAACTATGCATGTAATGCATGGAAGGTACGTATTGTGAGCACCTATTAATTAGCATGAATAAAAATAGTATAAATTATTTATCTTATCATTATTAATATTAATAATCAATATTAATTATTAATATGAATATTAATTATTAATGTTAATATTAATTATTACTAATATATTAATATGTATTCATATTCAGAATTGATCATTAGTATTGATTTTTAATTTTAACATTTATTAATATTAATAATTATTAATAATAATCATTTAATTAAAGCTGCAAGCAGCATTGAGGCCCTCGCAGCAAGGCCCCGCTCCGGCCTTATTGTGGTTTTTCCACATGTCATATGTGATAATCAACCGTCAGCGAATACGTTACACAGGACGAAGCTGAAAGAGTCACCCAATAATTGTAAGTTTCTTATGTGAGTGGGCGGGGCTTAAGTGATGTAATGTATCCACAATACCAACTTGTCTCGAAGTGCTCATTGATCTAGTACCATAAATCTGGTGCAGATGGGATTATGTATCACTGAGATAGGGGGCGCACTAGAGTCAAATTTTCAACAAGAATACCAATGTGTATAAAAGTGTTCACTGATGAAGCACAATAAATCTGGTGCAGATCGTTTGATGTAGCACTGATCTGTAATTGTTGGAGTAATGTAGGGGGCACACTGGAGTCAAATGTTATATAACCATATCAATGGGTTTAGAAGTGCCCACAAATGATGCACAATATATCTGGAACAGATCGGATGGTCTACAAATAAAGTCCAGTTGATCCTGTATTGAACGCCTTTTTTTGATCGGATGGTCTACCACTGAGATATAACAGTTTGAAGTATGTAGGGGGCGCACTAGTGTCAAAAGTGAAATAACAATAGAAATGTGTGTAGAAGTGCTTACTGATGACGTATAGTAAATGTGGTGCATATTGGATGATATATCACTGATCTGTAAGTGTTAGAATAATGTAGGGGGTGCACTGGAGTGAAATTTTAAACAACAATACCAATGTGTGTAGAAGTGCTGACAGATGATGCACAATAAATCTGGAACAGATCAGATGATCTATCACTGAGATATAACAATTTGAATAATGTAGGGGGGTGCACTGGAGTCATATGTTAAACCACAATTTAAATGTGCGTAGAAGTGCTCAGTGATGAAGCACACTAAATCTCTTCCAGATTAGATGATGTATCACTGAGATATAATTGTAGTAATAATATAGGGGACGCTATGGAGGTTATTGGCCATTTATGGAAGATGCCTTTTGAAGTGGTGGCTAATGATCGATCGTAGTGATTTTGGTGCACCTCGGTTCAAATCTATGGAATTTAGAGCTAAACGTATGGTGACGGCATCACATCTGAGATTGTCATGCCACCACGCCCACATCCTCCAGTGAAAACCATTTGTAATTTAAAGTAATTCAGACCAACTTATTATATGTCTTCTAACACAGGATCATCCTGATTATTTCAAGGGTGACAGAGAGGGAGCATTCCAAGTTAAAAAAGTGACTTCCTGTTCTGAGGGGTGGGGCTTCAATGAAGTCACAACATGACCACAAATGATCGTCGGGCATCCAACAGGGATGACTCATGCCAAGCTTTGTGCATTTTGGTCTTTCAATGTGAAAGTTATAGCGTTTTGAAAATTATGGCGTGAAGCTCAAATTTGAGGCTGGGCCATACCCCTTTAACATACTTTGTACCAGGGCTCCAAGAGACTTTTTCGTAGGTCCTGAGAAGATACAGATGTTCACTCAGTTTCAGAATAATTTGTCAAAAAATTGCTTGGGACTGAGGTTTTAAAATATTCTAGGGGGCGCTGTGGAGTCTATTGGACAATTATCATGGATTTCTGTTTAAGGGGTGTGCAATGATCGATCATACTGATTTTGGTACTCCTCGGATCAAATCTGTGGATGTTAGAACCAAGCGTATGGCGACAGTGTTACGTCTCACTTCGCCTCGTCTCCATACCCACATGCTCCACCTGAAACAATTAGGGTTTGGAAAGCTTGTTACACCCACATGTCTTGGGTCACTGGACACACTGTCATGCTGACTAGGTTATAGGGGTCCAATCGGAACCGTTCAACGTAAAACTTGACACTTCCTGTTGTCAGGGGGCGTGGCTTAAGTGATGTCATGATTTGACCATTCAGTCTTGCAGGAGACCGGATGTGGATCAATCACTGAAGGTTTGATGTATTAGACAGTTTTCCTGTAGGCGCTACTAGCGTTTTGTTTTTCATGGCAAGATGTCCAACTTTGAGGTCTGGCCCCGCCCCTTCATCATGCTTCAAAATGAACCGTTTTGACAACATGCCTTATGAAGAAACTGACCACGTTTGAAACCGATTGAGTGAAATCCCTAGGAGGAGTCAGTACACACGACAGTTTAGGTCAAAATACTATCATTTTCAAGCCATAGTACTATAGTTCATAATTTCTAATTTCTTATCTGGCAACCCAACTGACATGGAAACTACAGCATTTGTCATGTAAACCAGCTTATTTTTTGTTTACTACCCCCAATAAACATTGAAAAAACACTAATCTGTCCACAGGTTGTTCTTGTGTAAACGAGTAGGTAGATCACTTTGACTTGATCATTTCAAAAGTAGTTTACATGCCGAAAAAGTGTGAGCACCCCTGGCCTAACATATGTTTTTGGTCTATGGGAGGAAACCCTTAGATAGGGTGAGAAGCTCAGTCATCCGGGAGGGACTCGGAGTAGAGCCGCTGCTTCTCCACATCGAGAGGAGCCAGTTGAGGTGGCTCGGGCATCTGGTTAGGATGCCTCCTGGACGCCTCCCTGGTGAGGTGTTCCGGGCATGTCCCACCGGGAGGAGACCCAGAGGAAGACCCAGGACACGCTGGAGGGACTATGTTTCTCGGCTGGCCTGGGAACGCCTTGGGATTCCCCCAGAGGAGCTGCTCCAAGTGGCTGGGGAAAGGGAAGTCTTGGCCTCCCTACTTAGGTTGCTACCCCCGCGACCCGACCCTGGATAAGCGGAAGAAAATGGATGGATGGATGGATGGATGGAAGGAAACCGGAGTACCAGGGGCCTCATGTATCAACGGTGCGTACGTACAAAAACCTTGCGTACGCCATTTTCCACGCAAAACTCCATATGTATCAAAACAGAACTGAACGTGGAAATGTGTGCAGCCCCACGCCAACTCCNTATGACTTTTTAGAACATCATTTATAACTCGCCATGTTGTTTTAGTGTCACCATTACTCTTGTTTAATGAATCACTATAGTATTCTTTCTTGCATTTTCTTATAATCATTACCAATTTATTTTTATATTTTTTATATTTTTCTTCAGCTTGTTGTGTTCTTTTTCCATCCATCCATCCATCCATCCATCCATTTTCTTCCGCTTATCCGGGGTCGGGTCGCGGGGGTAGCAGCCTAAGTAGGGAGGCCCAGACTTCCCTCTCCCCAGCCACTTGGAGCAGCTCCTCTGGGGGAATCCCAAGGCGTTCCCAGGCCAGCCGAGAAACATAGTCCCTCCAGCGTGTCCTGGGTCTTCCTCTGGGTCTCCTCCCGGTGGGACATGCCCGGAACACCTCACCAGGGAGGCGTCCAGGAGGCATCCTAACCAGATGCCCGAGCCACCTCAACTGGCTCCTCTCGATGTGGAGAAGCAGCGGCTCTACTCCGAGTCCCTCCCGGATGACTGAGCTTCTCACCCTATCTCTAAGGGAGAGTCCAGACACCCTGCGGAGAAAACTCATTTCAGCCGCTTGTATCCGAGATCTCGTTCTTTCGGTCACAACCCAAAGCTCATGACCATAGATGAGGGTGGGAACGTAGATCGATCGGTAAATTGAGAGCTTTGCCTTTCGACTCAGCTCTCTCTTCACCACGACAGACCGGTACAGCGCCCGCTTCACTGCGGATGCTGCACCTATCCGCCTATCGATCTCACGCTCCAGTTTTCCCTCATTCGTGAACAAGACCCCGAGATACTTAAACTCCTCCACTTGGGGCAGGACCTCCTCCCCGACCCGGAGAGGGCATGCTACCCTTTTCCGGCTCAAGACCATGGCCTCGGATTTGGAGGAACTGATCCTCATCCCGGCCGCATCACACTCGGCTGCAAACCGCTCCAGCGAAAGCTGTAGATCACGATCTGATGAAGCCAATAGGACCACATCATCTGCAAAAAACAGAGAAGCGATTCTAAGGCCACCAAAACGGATCCTCTCAACACCTTGGCTGCGCCTAGAAATTCTGTCCATAAAAGTTATGAACAGAATCGGTGACAAAGGGCAACCTTGGCGGAGTCCAACTCTCACTGGAAACGAGCCTGACTTACTGCCGGCAATGCGGACCAAGCTCTGACACCGGTCGTACAGGGACCTAACAGCCCATATCAATGGGCCTGGTACCCCATACTCCCGGAGTACCCCCCACAGAACCCCCCGAGGGACGCGGTCGAATGCCTTTTCCAAGTCCACAAAGCACATGTAAACTGGTTGGGCAAACTCCCACGCACCCTCCAGGACCCTGCTGAGGGTGTAGAGCTGGTCCAGTGTTCCACGACCAGCACGAAAACCACATTGCTCCTCCTGAATCCGAGGTTCGACTATCCGATGGACCCTCCTCTCCAGAACCACTGAATAGACCTTACCAGGGAGGCTTAAGAGTGTGATCCCCCTATAGTTGGAACATACTCTACGGTCCCCCTTTTTGAATAGGGGAAGCACCACCATCTTGGTTTCTTTGCTCTAAAATAATTTAATAAATACCTTTTTTTAGTTAATCAGAAATCCTTGTGTGACCTCCTTTAATGTTACCCCACCAAATGAGCCTAGTGGACGTAACAGTATAAATAAATGTAAACAGTGAATGTAAACAGTAGTATGACTATAGGCAGTAATGTAATACAAATATTAGTGCAAATATGAGAAGTAGTGCAAACTGAATGAGCACATGACCGAGAGTTTAGTGAATAACCCGTTTGATGACACAGAGTTCAGTGTTACAATCTTTGTGTTGTATGGTAATGTCCAGGGAGGCAGGGAGGACAGATGTGATGCTTTTCATGACTAGCCGTTCAAAGCACTTCATCAGGATGGGGGTGAGTGCTACTGGGCGATAGTCATTGAGGCATGCGGGCGTTGCCTTCTTTGGGACAGGGATGATGGTGGTGGCTTTGAAACAGGTGGGGACGATGGCCTGGCTCAGTGAGATGTTAAAGATGTCCGTGAAGACCGCTGCGAGTTCCCTTGCACAGTCCTTCAGCACACGACCAGGTATGTTGTCAGGACCAGAGGCCTTCCGGGCATTAATCTTGATGAATGATCGCCTTACGCTGTCTGAGGACAGCGCCAGCACCTGGCCATCAGGAGAGGGGGGGAGTTTATGTGCAGGTGTGCTGTTACTTGCCTCAAACCGAGCAAAGAACTCATTCAGTTCATTCAGCGTAGAGGTTGAGCTGTCACAGGTCTGGGGGGATGGTTTGTAGTTTGTGATGGTCTGTATTCCCTGCCACAGACTGCGTGTATCCTTGCTGTCCTTGAAACGGTGAGCTATTTTCCTGGAATACTGCTTCTTGGCCTTTCTGATGCCCCGGGCCAGGTTCTTTCTGGCTGCCCTCAGGCCCACCTGATCTCCCGCTTTGAAGGCAGCATTCCTGGCTTTCAGGAGTCTGTAAACCTCTGCTGTCAGCCATGGCTTCTGATTAGCCCGAACAGTGATGGTCTTGAGGTTGGTTACATCATCAATGCACTTGGTGATGTATGAACATACAGTGTCTGAGTACTCCTGGAGACATGTGTTGTTGTTTGTGGTAGCAGCTTCTTTGAACATACCCCAATCTGTGGTGTCAAAACAGTCCTGGAGTGCCTCTGAAGACCCCTCTGGCCACACTCGTATCTGCTTGCGGACTGGTTTTGTGACTTTCACCAGTGGCCTGTATGCTGGCTTTAGCATAACACAGATATGGTCAGAAGCTCCAATGTGGGGGAGGGGGAGGGCTCTGTAGGCATTTTTCATGGTGGTGTACACTTGGTCCAGTGTGTTGTTTCCTCTTGTTGCAAAGTTTATGTTTCTGTATGTTTTCGGAAATACACTCTTTAAATCTGCTTGGTTAAAATCACCAGCCGTGATGAGAAAAGCATCAGGGTGTGTTGTTTGCTGCTCACTGATGTACAGATACAAGTTCATTCAGTGCCTCACTTCTAACTTTGCTGTTGGAGCTTGGAGGAATATATACAGCAACAATCATAACAGCTGTAAATTACCTCGGTAAATAGAACGGTCTGCATTTAATAGTCATAAACTCCACTAAAGGTGAGCAGCAGTGGTGGGCAACGCTAATCAAAAAATTTGTTCCACAATTTCTAAAACGCATATCAATTTTTTTAGGCCCACAATTTCAAAAGCACAAATGTCTTGTAAAAATTAGGGGAAGCTAATCTAATCCGCTATTTATATTCGACAATTGGTAGCCGGCAGCGTTATGCAATATTTGCACTACATTGCCAACTGAAAAGTAACTAAAATGATCCTAAAAGGATGAAATTACAAAAATCAAAGGATTTATTTAATACTTTACGTACATATATTCTATTCGGCCACGAAATTAACAAAAAAGAGAATGATCTTTTAATCCCTAAGACCACTTTTAAATCTCAAATACACGGGTGTGTCGCCACCGCATTTATACATAAAAGTAACCCAAATACATAAAACTAACGACTCACCGTCGAGTGGTTGACACAAAACACACAATAAAATCCTCCGGCCGCGTTAATTTGGCTTGAAACAGCGGGGTTCTCTGCGGATTTATCCAAGTAACCCAGCACAACCAGCTAGCCACAGAGTTAGCGTCCAGTTCACCTCTGACCCGGAAGATGTCAAGATTCTATAGGTAGTCAACAGATTTAATGAAAAGTAACTAAAATACATAAAACTAACGACTCACCGTCGAGTGGTCGACACAAAACACACAATAAAATCCTCCGGCCGCGTTAATTTGGCTTGAAACAGCGGGGTTCTCTGCGGATTTATCCAAGAAACCCAGCACAACCAGCTAGCCACAGAATTAGCCCCCGAGTTCACCTCTGACCCGGAAGATGTCAAGACGGTGAGGGAGGGGAAAAAGGCAAAACAAGCAGCTACGGAGCCAGCATAAGAGCTTCTAAATAAGTTTATTCGTTTTTACTGATAGATAATTAGTTATTAGCGGTACTGCATTTTAAATAAAAATAGCACAAATCCGCTTATGAATTATAAAAGTTAGTCACTCCGCTGTTACGCTGACAAAAACTTTAGGTCCGTTGTAAGCGGATTAGCGCATTAGCGGTCCCTAGCGTTCATATGCCCACCTTTGGTGAGCAGTGTTTGTAGACCACAGCAGCATCCAGACACCATGCGTTGTTGATGTAAACACATAGCCCCCCTCCGCATGACTTACCTCCCTCGAGGGTTCGGTCCGCTCTGTAGCATGTTAGCCTCTCGAGCTAGTACAGGCCTACTTGGCAGAAAAACTACAGGATATCCAGCTAACAAAGGACAAGAAAGCCACAACCGAGGCCATAGAGGAGGCCCGCCGTGCCTCTGACCTCGTTCAGCATGATGGGGACAGTAGCTATTTCCCAGGGCAAAGCAATGGCAGAAATATTTGTCGCCCAGCGTCATCTTTTGCTAACGCTGTCAGACCTCCCGGAAAACCAAAGGTCAACCTTCCTACAGCACCCGATCGAGTCGATGGGACTCTTCGGAAGAGCCCTGGAACATTTCCAGACAAGGCTGGAACAAAGACGCAAACAAGCGGATGCCCTCCGCGAGGGTTTGCCAAGGAAAAAAATTCGCCCCACCAACGGAAAACACGCGTGGTCTCCCACGAAAGAGACCCGCTGGGGACTGTGAGGCTTCGCAATACCGTCCGAGTGCTGCTTCGACCTCTTCCTACGGAAACCAGTTCCGGACCTGATGAACCAGGACAAACTGATAATTTTATAGGTTCGTCCGCCCACGAGGTATGGGAACCTAACTTTCTGGTCCCAGTCTCTGCTCGTAGAGAATCATGAGGAGCTGGTGACATGTGTGCGCGCACCAAAAATGACTCGCCTACTGTATATGTAAACAAAACAGACACTGTTTCAGACATGTACAAAAATAAAAGTACCAAAGCACAGACTGCCCTGGTTCTTGACTCGAGTCCCATTTTTATAAAACCCAGACCTCACGGTCGAACTATGAACCACAGCAAGATACACGAGATTCGTCGAATACGGCCTGATCTCGCGACATCTTCTGTTGGGCCGAGCAGTCTGCTCGAAAGGGTACGAGAGTGGTCAAATGTCACCCCCTCAGACCTGAAACACGAGGAGCTACAATTCAACATGCCATCCAGGCTCAGCGCGCATGCGCAGGCCTGGGAGGCGTGTCTGCCAAATGATTGGGTCATGACAACAATACGTCATGGGCTCAAGTTGTAGTTCTCAAAGAGGCCGCCCCGTTTCTCAGGGGTGTTGCAATCTAAGATCAACCCTGCACGTGCGCACGTGCTAAGGGAGGAAGTTTCAACGATGCTGAAAAAGGGAGTGATTAGTTTGGTCTCAGGACGCAAACTACGCTCCGGACTCTACAGCAAGTACTTCCTGGTGCCCAAAAAGGACCGTTCCTTGGGACCGATTCTGGATCTCAGGACTCTCAATAAAATAATTAAAACTTTCAAGTTCAGGATGCTTACACTGCGGCAAGTTCTCCAGTCTGTGAGACATGGAGACCACGCATGTACAGTGGATTTGAAAGATGCCTATTTCCATATAGGCGTGTGGAGGAGACACAGAAAGTTCCTCCGTTTTGCATTCGAAGGTAACGCTTATGAATTCAAAGCCTTACCCTTCGGTTTAAAGACTGCTCTGCGTACATTTACTAAATATCTGGATGCAGCCCTGACCCATCTTAGGAATCAAGGACTCAGGGTCTTAAATTACTTGGACGACCTGCTAATTCTGGCTGGAAGCAGAAAGCAGGCGTTGTCACACTCCCTTGAGGTGATCTCTCACCTGGAGTCTCTCGGTTTTGTCATAAACCTACAGAAAAGCGATCTGACTCCATCGCTGGTTACCATATTTCTGGGTGTAAAGATTGACACTGTCCAATATAGAGCATGGCTCTCGAAGGAGAGAGTCTCCTCCATTCGCCATTGCCTGGGAAGATTTAAACTGGACCAACGGGTCCCTGTGAAAACCTGCCAACGCCTGTTGGGCCTCTTGGCGGCAGCCATTCCTTGTGTGCCACGTGCATTATTGAAAATGCGGGCCATACAGGTATGGTTTAACCAACAAATACAACCCGCTCTGCCCAAACAAGCAGAAAAGGTTAAAATAGACCCAGAGTGTCTAAAGGCCCTGGGACCTTGGAGAGATCCGTCCGTTTTCACGGAAGGGGTCTCACTGGGAAGGGTGTCATCCCGTGTAGTCATCACGACGGACGCCTCAAAAACAGGATGGGGAGCGATCTGCAGGAACCAGAACGCCCGCGGCCTTTGGAACAAGCAGGAAGCCAAATTACATATTAACTTCCTGGAATTACTGGCCGTATTCCTGTCATTAAAATACTTCTTCAGTAAAG
This sequence comes from Garcialebias charrua, assembly GCA_038048925.1. Lineage (NCBI taxonomy): Eukaryota > Metazoa > Chordata > Actinopteri > Cyprinodontiformes > Rivulidae > Garcialebias > Garcialebias charrua. Next base: position 26,463 of record JBBPBX010025156.1, on the reverse strand, counting down.
GTCTGGTTGCCGGACATCATATCCTGGTAAAATCAGATAACAGGACCACGGTGTCCTTCATCAACAGAGAAGGAGGGACGAGATCCCGGGCCCTCCTTGATCTGACACGGAGGATGCTTACGTGGTGTGCTCCAAGAGTTCTGTCACTTAGGGCAACTCATGTCCCTGGTGATCTGAATTATGGAGCGGATGCCCTTTCAAGAGGGCCTCTGTTGGCGTCGGAATGGAGCCTGAACCCACGGATCGTGGAACAGGTATGGTCATGTTTCGGCAGAGCCTCTGTGGACTTGTTCGCCTGCAGAGTTAGCTCACACTGTGACCTCTATTTCTCCCTGAAGGAGACAGATGCTCTTCGTTGGGAATAGATGCTCTGGTACATGATTGGCCAGCAGGAGTGCTCTACTACGCCTTTCCACCTGTCCCTCTGATCGGGGCGACATTGGAACGGGTAAGACGGGGAGCCCTCTCCTTGATCCTTGATTTGAGATTTTCATTAATGAAAAGTGCGTTATAAATTGAATTCATTATTATTATTATTATTATTATTATTGATCTTCATAGCTCCCAGATGGCCACAGAAACCGTGGTTTCCGGAGCTGATCTCAATGTTATCAGGAACACCATGGCAATTGCCTCCTCACAGGGACCTACTGACTCAGGCACGTGGACAGCTTCTACATCCACATCCAGGGTTGTGGCAACTCTCAGCCTGGCCTCTGAGAGGTACTGGCTGAAAGCCTAAGGTTTTGGTTGCTTTGTCCCGACACAAGCAGCAATAACATTCACAAGGGTTTCCCTTGATGTTTATGTTTTTTGCCTGGGAGACGTATAATGGAAAGGTTTCCCCTCTCCTTGTCTGATCTCCTACATCAGGATGGGCTCCACTTGTCAGTCGAGCCGTGAAAACAACAACAAAGGAGGAAAACATTGCTCCTCCTGCTCAAAAGGAAACAGGAGTCGATGAGTACTCATGCTACTGGAGCACGCTTGGGCTGTTTCTAGTTAGTGTTATATATATAAATGGTCATGTGAGACATCATGTGAATGTCTCTCACATTTGGCCTTTTTTCCTCTTGGCATCTGCTCTCTGCATTCCTTGTAGTAAGCAGCTAAGAGATGCCCGTCCCTTAGGATGGAGGTTCTCACATGCATTTTGCTGAGCATTTCAAGGGCGTGAATGAATTACGTTCCCATAGCAAGTATGTTGCACCGAGAGACCGAACTGAAAGGGAACTGAAAGTTATGCACCATAACTCATGTTCCCTGAAGGAAGGGAACGAGGTGCAACATAGCTGGCCCTTTTCAATGCTGGAAGCTCGGTGAAGTGCAATTTCTGAGAAAGATGGAGGGGCGTCAGTCGCTTAAGTACCTGAAAGGCGGTACCTCTGACGCGGGGTGACGCCCCCTGCCGTAAAAGGCGTGATTGTATTCCTTCAGGTAATCGCGCGGGGGCGCAATTCCCATAGCAAGTATGTTGCACCTCGTTCCCTTCCTTCAGGGAACATGAGTTATGGTGCATAACTTTCAGATACCCTGCCAGAATAATTAGCTGGCCAATGGAGGAGTTAAAGGCCACAGATATTAAGACTCAGAAGCTACTAACCATGCAGGGGTGCCATATGGGGGGTAAAAGTTGGTACGATTCCAGGGGCCCTTGAGAAACAGGGGCCCAAGATTGGCCTTTTTTATTTTTATTTTTTTCATGGTGTGGTGGTGGGCCCCTGATAATAATACATTAATGGTAGTAGCTTTGTTTTTACTTGTTTTAACAGTAAAACTTAAATATTATCTCTCCCAGACCAAAAAGCAAACATCGTCATATTTAACAACACCCCTCTGTATCTGCATGAAATGGTATGTTCCTAGCTGCTTTGGGCTCTCTGGCTCACCACACACACACAGCAGCGTCAAGTGAGCTCAGAGGCTCTGAAGTCAGATGATGACAGATATGCTGCCCAGAAAAATCGTAAAATCAGGCTGTCAAAATAGGAAAGAGAAATAAGAAAAGGAAGACAGACAAAGGAAAGGGTCTCGATTTGTAACAGTTTTTCCCCAAGAGAGGTGGGTAGAGATGTGCGTGATTATCAACCTGTTCGCTAGCTTAGCCTCGTTCTTTTTTTTTTGCTCCCTCCCTCTCTTCTCTGTCTGTCATCGTTGCTTTGAGCTCGCAACCCAAGTTGATCCACGTCACCATCCAACCACAGACATGTCTTTTTCATTAAAATTACTGAACCAAGAGGCGGAAGTGACAAAATCTTAGATTTATTAACTCAACAAAAGATAATAAGATACACATGTTTTTATTTTAGACCAGATTAGAATATTTAGTTAAGCATCCAAATATGCTTACTGTCATTGTGTTTTAGGTAATGCCATTATGCAGTAGAAAAACAAGAAAAGTTTAACTTTTTTTATTATTATTATTATAGGCAATATTTCTTAATTACATTAAGATGTATTATTTGTTGGGTTTGATTCTATTTGTAGATATTCAAATTAATTTACTAGATAGTCCCGTCTTCTTTACAGACATTTTGTTGTATTGCTTAGTAGAATTTGAATATCTACAAATAATACCAAAACCAACAAGTAATATAATTTAGAAATGTTGCCTAAAATGCACATTGACAATAAGCATATTTGTATGCTTAACTAAATATTCTTGGGCTACAAATGTTTAAGTTATATATTATATTTTGTTGATTTAATATATCTAAGATTTTGTCACTTCCGCCTCTTGGTTCAGTACTTTGATTTGCAAGACATGCTTTGATTGAATGAAAACAACCTGGCTGTGATTGGCTGGTGATGTGCTTCATTTACATATAACTTGAACATGCAGAGACAGAGCCACGAGCAAGCAGAGGGAGATGAGCAAGCGTGTGTGTGATTTGAATGCACATGCTTCAAATTATTGTTCATTTATATTGATATCTGCTGTTAAATCAGTGTTACTCAAGCTGGTGGCACAAATGTAACGACATATTTCACCAGCATTTAATCAATGAAAGAAAATGTTTACCAAGATATTCATATATACATATAACTTATCCCTGTACTATTCACCACACTTAACAACAGATGAGTCAGAATCAGCAGCAGCCCAAACTCCCAATAGCAGTGGAACTCCTCCTCCCTGTCCCTGTGAAAAAGGTGAGCAACACTGTTCATTGACATGTAAGGTAACTGCAGAGCATACATGGCAACCCCTTGGGACATTTACCTGTATAGTGACTGTCAAAAATCCGTAATTGTAATTTTCACCAACAACTCTGTATTGGGGGTGGGGGGCTGTCTGCGGGGGAGATACAGCACAAACCAGGCAGAAAGGAGGTCGGGGAGATAACTTATTTCTAACGGCAGAACGATTTGTAGAACGATTGGAGCACTATCATCACAAAATATGCACATATCACAGTTACTTCATTAGACAATAATATTAACAATGACATATAAAGACAGACTGGGTGTAGAGTTGAAGAATGTGTTCATTTAACTTTATTGGGTTGTTTTACATTTGAAACTGAGTTTTTTTAAAGAAAATTTGTAAAACTGAAAAAATAAATCTGTGAGGTTGCTTTCTACACCTGTATACCTGCAAAATTAGGGAAAATCCATTTAAATTATGGACAATTTGACATGTATGGCAGAGTCTCTGGGGATTTTCCTATCTCTCTTGCGCTTTCTACCATTACACAACAAAACTGAAATAGTTATTGCAGGGGGGCCCAATTGGATTTTTTTTTCATGGGGCCCAAAATTCCTGACGGCCCCCCTGAACCATGCATGGAGGGTTCCACCCCAAATCCAGCACCTTGAGACTGTACACGAGAAGTAAGGAAGGAGGCAGAGGACTAGTGAGTGTGAGAGCCACTATCCAGGATGAGACATCCAAGATCCACAAATACATCAAGGACAAAGCCTCAACAGACAATGTGCTCAGTGAATGTCTCAGACAATGGGGAACAGAGGACACTGGAGGTACCATCATGGGAAGACAAGCCCCTACATGGGATGTACCACCGACAAATAACTGAAGTGGCTGATATCAGGAAATCCTACCAATGGCTGGAAAAAGCTGGACTCAAGGACAGCACAGAGGCACTCATCCTGGCTGCACAGGAACAGGCCCTAAACACCAGGGCAATAGAGGCTCAGATCTACCACACCAGACAAGACCCAAGGTGTAGGTTGTGCAAAGAGGCCCCTGAGACAGTCCAGCACATAACAGCAGGGTGCAAGATGCTGGCAGGGAAAGCATACATGGAACGGCATAACCAAGTGGCGGGCATACTGTACAGAAACATCTGTGCAGAATATGGACTGGAAGCCCCGAGATCAAAGTGGGGGACACCCCCGAAGGTGGTGGAGAATGACCGAGCTAAGATCCTGTGGGACTTCCAGATTCAGACAGACAAAATGGTAATTGTCAGGATGGCACCAGGATGGCGCCATCTAGTGGGTATCCTTTGTTCTGTTCTCCTTTTGTTTTCTGTCAGCCAGCTCTAGATATTTGTTTTTAGTTTTATTTAGTTTCCCTTGTACCAGTTTTCCCAGCTTCATGGTTAGCCTTATTCCTTAGATCCTGCCCCAGTATTTATTAATGTTTAGGTTTGGTAATTCCCCTGGTCTCCTTGTTTATCAGTTCTTACTTCTTGTATTTAGTTTCTACATCTCCAGTCCTTTACTTCTAGTTTAAGTCTCCTTATTTATTCTTAGTTTAACCTTTTATTAGTTTCCCTTCTGGGTCTCAATGTTTGATCACATCTGGTTTGACCTCCAGTTTAGTCTCCTTTATTTAAACCTTTATTTATTTAGTATACCAGTCCTGCTCTGTGTCTTTAGTTAGTTAATTGTTCCCAGGTGTTTTGTGATTGCGTCCTGTCTTGTCTCTGTGTATAAATAGCCTGTCTGTCAGTTAGTTCCTTGTGGTGTCCTCGTTGGGTCTCCCCTGATGTCTCCTGTGTTGATCATGTCTCCTAAGAGTGAGTTTGCTGCCCTGTCAGCTTTTTGATTTATTATCATTAAATATCTATTTTTGTATTCCTGCCTCCTGTGTCTTGTCTGCACCACTGGGTTCAAGCCTGCCTGTAAACCCTGACAGTAGGACACCACCATAAAACATGAACCCAGCAGACAAGTATTGTTTTTCCAGACTCCCTTTTAAGGATTATTCAAGGCTCTGTGAAACAGTCCAGAGATATTTGAACACAGACTCTTCCTGCAGTCTGTTAGAAAGGTGGGAGGCCACCACAGCCATGTGGAGTGAATATCTTTGTATCCCATGGTTAATTGACTCCCCTGGTATGGAGGAAATTCTGGACGAAGTATTGGTAGAGAAGCGTTGGTTGGAGCCACTCATCCAACTCCAGGCAGTCCGTCCTAGTCCTCCACCAGATCTGGACTTTCCTGTTTTTAAGCCTGCAACCACCAACAACCAGCAGCCTGCTAAAACAGCTACCAGCCAGCTTCCAGCAGCTAAAACAGCTACCAGCCAGCTTCCAGCAGCTAAAACAGCTACCAGCCAGCTTCCAGCAGCTAAAACAGCTACCAGCCAGCTTCCAGCAGCTAAAACAGCTACCAGCCAGCTTCCAGCAGCTAAAACAGCTACCAGCCAGCTTCCAGCAGCTAAGACAGCTACCAGCCCGCTTCCAGCAGCTAAAACAGCTACCAGCCCGCTTCCAGCAGCTAAGACAGCTACCAGCCCGCTTCCAGCAGCTAAAACAGCTACCAGCCCGCTTCCAGCAGCTAAAACAGCTACCAGCCCGCTTTCAGCAGCTAAAACAGCTACCAGTCAGATTCCAGCAGCCAAAACAGCTACAAGCCAGCTTCCAGCAGCGTCTACCACAACCTCTACCACAACCAGTCAGCTTCCAACAGAGGTTGCCACCGTGGATTCCTTACTGGCGCTCCTGAGTGAAATCAGAACATTGAAGGAAGCTACTCCAAACTCTGCTGCCAACTTACATCTGTTAGCTACTCCAGAACCTACAGCACCTGAACCTACTGCACCAGACCCAGTTGCAGTTCAGACTTCTCGCTCCAGCAGAAGGAAGGGTAGACGTGGGTCTCAGGCCCCCTCTCTGCTCTCCTCGCCGACTGCAGCAGACGTCTCCTCGCCGACTGCAGCAGACGTCTCCTCGCCGACTGCAGCAGACGTCTCCTCGCCGACTGCAGCAGACGTCTCCTCGCCGACTGCAGCAGACGTCTCCTCGCCGACTGCAGCAGACGTCTCCTCGCCGACTGCAGCAGACGTCTCCTCGCCGACTGCAGCAGACGTCTCTTCGCCGACTGCAGCAGACGTCTCTTCGCCGACTGCAGCAGACGTCTCTTCGCCGACTGCAGCAGACGTCTCTTCGCCGACTGCAGCAGACGTCTCTTCGCCGACTGCAGCAGACGTCTCTTCGCCGACTGCAGCAGACGTCTCTTCGCCGACTGCAGCAGACGTCTCTTCGCCGACTGCAGCAGACGTCTCTTCGCCGACTGCAGCAGACGTCTCTTCGCCTGCAGCAGACTCGACGGACGTCTCCTCGCCTGCAGCAGACTCGACGGACGTCTCCTCGCCTGCAGCAGACTCGACGGACGTCTCCTCGCCTGCAGCAGACTCGACGGACGTCTCCTCGCCTGCAGCAGACTCGACGGACGTCTCCTCGCCTGCAGCAGACTCGACGGACGTCTCCTCGCCTGCAGCAGACTCGACGGACGTCTCCTCGCCTGCAGCAGACTCGACGGACGTGTCTTCGGAGGGTCCCAGCGCCGCCGACGCCTCTACGTCTCTTGAGGGTCCCAGCGCCGCCGACGCCTCTACGTCTCTTGAGGGTCCCAGCGCCGCCGACGCCTCTACGTCTCTTGAGGGTCCCAGCGCCGCCGACGCCTCTACGTCTCTTGAGGGTCCCAGCGCCGCCGACGCCTCTACGTCTCTTGAGGGTCCCAGCGCCGCCGACGCCTCTACGTCTCTTGAGGGTCCCAGCGCCGCCGACGCCTCTACGTCTCTTGAGGGTCCCAGCGCCGCCGACGCCTCTACGTCTCTTGAGGGTCCCAGCGCCGCCGACGCCTCTACGTCTCTTGAGGGTCCCAGCGCCGCCGACGCCTCTACGTCTCTTGAGGGTCCCAGCGCCGCCGACGCCTCTACGTCTCTTGAGGGTCCCAGCGCCGCCGACGCCTCTACGTCTCTTGAGGGTCCCAGCGCCGCCGACGCCTCGACGTCTCTTGAGGGTCCCAGCGCCGCCGACGCCTCGACGTCTCTTGAGGGTCCCAGCGCCGCCGACGCCTCGACGTCTCCTGAGGGTCCCAGCGCCGCCGACGCCTCGACGTCTTCGGAGGGTCCCGAGGGGTCCACGTCTTCGGAGGGTCCCGAGGGGTCCACGTCTTCGGAGGGTCCCGAGGGGTCCACGTCTTCGGAGGGTCCCGAGGGGTCCACGTCTTCGGAGGGTCCCGAGGGGTCCACGTCTTCGGAGGGTCCCGAGGAGTCCACGTCTTCGGAGGGTCCCGAGGGGTCCCAGGAGGGACCCCCTCCAGTTCCTTGTGCCGAGGGGTCCCAGGAGGGACCCCCTCCAGTTCCTTGTGCCGAGGGGTCCCAGGAGAGACCCCCTCCAGTTCCTTGTGCCGAGGGGTCCCAGGAGAGACCCCCTCCAGTTCCTTGTGCCGAGGGGTCCCAGGAGAGACCCCCTCCAGTTCCTTGTGCCGAGGGGTCCCAGGAGAGACCCCCTCCAGTTCCTTGTGCCGAGGGGTCCCAGGAGAGACCCCCTCCAGTTCCTTGTGCCGAGGGGTCCCAGGAGAGACCCCCTCCAGTTCCTTGTGCCGAGGGGTCCCAGGAGAGACCCCCTCCAGTTCCTTGTGCCGAGGGGTCCCAGGAGAGACCCCCTCCAGTTCCTTGTGCCGAGGGGTCCCAGGAGAGACCCCCTCCAGTTCCTTGTGCCGAGGGGTCCCAGGAGAGACCCCCTCCAGTTCCTTGTGCCGAGGGGTCCCAGGAGAGACCCCTTCCAGTTCCCTGTGCCGAGGGGTCCCAGGAGGGACCCCTTCCAGTTCCTTGTGCCGAGGGGTCCCAGGAGGGACCCCCTCCAGTTCCTTGTGCCGAGGGGTCCCAGGAGGGACCCCCTCCAGTTCCTTGTGCCGAGGGGTCCCAGGAGGGACCCCCTCCAATTCCCTCGCCTGTGCCGAGGGGTCCCAGGAGGGACCCCCTCCAGTTTCCTGCGCCGAGAGGGTCCTGGTGGACTCCTTGCACGAGGTCTCACAGCCAGAGGTCTCGCAGCCACAGGTCTCGCAGCCAGAGGTCTCGACGTCTCCGGAGGGTCTCCGCACCGCAGACCTCTCAACGCCAGCACCCAGACTGGCTCCTGATTCCTGTTCTGAGTGGGCTCTGGAGAGCGCCTCTCAAATTTCCTCTTCTGAGTGGGCCTTGGTGGGTCTCCACACCGCCGGAGCGTCCACGGATGGTCTAGTCGACAACGTCTCCACGTTGGGTGTAGTCGCACCGCCCGACAAGGTCTGTGCACCCGCACCTGCCGCAGGTGTCTGTGTACCAGCCAACATGGTTCCTGCCTTAGGGGGGCGGCCTCCTGGCCGACCGCCTGACCGGCTCCTGCCTGAGGGACGGCATCCCAGCCGACCGCCTGACCGTTTCCTGCCTGTGGGGCGGCATCCCGGCCGACCGCCTGACCGGCTCCTGCCTGAGGGACGGCATCCCGGCCGACCGCCTGACCGGTTCCTGCCTGTGGGGCGGCATCCCGGCCGACCGCCCGACCGGCTCCTGCCTGATGGACGGGCCGTTGCCCGTCTGGACGTTTTTTGTGTTTTTGTTCTTTGTTTAGCCTGTGTCTTGGTGTTTGTCCTTGTCTGTTTGTGTTTGCGCCCACCGTCCTTGCTGTTCCTCCCTCCTCCCGCCCTTGTCTTTTTTGGGGGGGTGGGTTCTTGGGGACGCCTGGGGGCGTCTTTGAGGGGGGGGTACTGTCAGGATGGCACCAGGATGGCGCCATCTAGTGGGTATCCTTTGTTCTGTTCTCCTTTTGTTTTCTGTCAGCCAGCTCTAGATATTTGTTTTTAGTTTTATTTAGTTTCCCTTGTACCAGTTTTCCCAGCTTCATGGTTAGCCTTATTCCTTAGATCCTGCCCCAGTATTTATTAATGTTTAGGTTTGGTAATTCCCCTGGTCTCCTTGTTTATCAGTTCTTACTTCTTGTATTTAGTTTCTACATCTCCAGTCCTTTACTTCTAGTTTAAGTCTCCTTATTTATTCTTAGTTTAACCTTTTATTAGTTTCCCTTCTGGGTCTCAATGTTTGATCACATCTGGTTTGACCTCCAGTTTAGTCTCCTTTATTTAAACCTTTATTTATTTAGTATACCAGTCCTGCTCTGTGTCTTTAGTTAGTTAATTGTTCCCAGGTGTTTTGTGATTGCGTCCTGTCTTGTCTCTGTGTATAAATAGCCTGTCTGTCAGTTAGTTCCTTGTGGTGTCCTCGTTGGGTCTCCCCTGATGTCTCCTGTGTTGATCATGTCTCCTAAGAGTGAGTTTGCTGCCCTGTCAGCTTTTTGATTTATTATCATTAAATATCTATTTTTGTATTCCTGCCTCCTGTGTCTTGTCTGCACCACTGGGTTCAAGCCTGCCCGTAAACCCTGACAGTAATGGCAAATCAACCTGACATTGTGGTGGTGGATAAACAACAGAGGAAAGCCGTTGTGGTGGATGCAGCAATACCAAGTGACTGCAACATCAGGAATAAGGAGCACGAGTAACTGGAGAAATACCAGGGCCTCAGAGAGGAACTGGAAAAGGCCTGGAAGGTGAAGACCACAGTGGTGCCTGTGGTCATTGGGGCCCTTGGGGCAGTCACCCCCAAACTGGAGCAGTGGCTAAAACAGATCCCTGGAACAACATCGGACATCTCAGTCCAGAAATGTGCAGTCCTAGGCACAGCCAAGATACTGCGCAGAACCCTCAAGCTCCCAGGCCTCTGGTAGAGGACCCGAGCTCAGAGAATGATGGAGACCACCCGCGGAGGGTGAGAAATAATATTTATATATATATATATATATATATATATATATATATATATATATATATATATATATATATATATATATATATATATATATATATATATATATATATAGTGCCAAATTGCAACAGAAGTCGTCTCACAGCACTGTACAGAAGTTCAAGTCAATTTTATTGTTATTCACATCACGTATGGTACATGAGGCTTAACTTCATTGCAGACTCTCACTCTGAGCAAGCATGAAGGCAACAGTGGAAAGAAACAAAAAATAAGGTTCATCCAGGTTTTATGTCTTTAAGACTTGCTTGTTGTATAAGTAGCTGATTGGATTCATTGGGTTTCATGAACAAATACAACTGTGTATAATCAGCATAACAATGAAAATTCATTCCATGCTGTTTAATAACATTACCTAATGGAAGCATACAGTATACTGTACAAGGCTAATACTGTACAGTAGTATTGGTCCAAGCACTGAACCCTGAGGAACTCCATGACTAACTTTGGTGCATGGTGAAGATTCATTATTTACATTTACAAAGAGGAATCTAACAAATAAATATGATTTAAACCTATTTAAATCCGTTCCTGTAATTCCAATATCATATTCAAGTATCTGTAGTAGAATATTGTGATCAACTGTATCACATGCAGCACTGAGGTCTAACAGGACCAGTGTAGACACCTGTCCATTGTCAGAGGCCTTCAGAATATCATTGGTAACTTTCACCAGTGCAGATTCAGTGCTATGGTGAGCTCTAAACCCTGACTGAATCTCTTCAAACAGATTATTTCTTTGCAGATGATCATGCAACTGAACAGCGACTATTTTCTCTACAATTTTTTAGAAGAAAGTTATATTAGATGTAAGTCTATAATTGGCTAGGATTCCTGAGTCAAGGGTATGATTCTTAAGCAAAGGTTTAATTACAGCAATCGAAAAGCTATGTGGTACATAACCATGTATTAGAGATGAATTAAGCAGATCCAAGACATGGTTATTAATTAAGGGAAATATGTCTTTAAACAGCCTGATTGGGATGGGATGTAGACATGTTGATTTTCTTTCCCTCTAAATTGTACTGGTGTAAACTAATTGTATTAGATCTGGGAGGTAAAGCCAAAAGAGCAAATTAATTGCCTTTTAATGAGTTCATAGATCAGTTAGACCCTGTTATTCTAAACTCAAGGATACAATATGCAGCTTGCACAGGGCAGGGTGCTGTGTTCATGTGTTTTTCTTGCCAAGGCAGAACCATCTCCAGATATGAGTAAATCCGTTATCTCCTAAAACACTACACTAGATCCAGGTGAGAACAGAGATTCAGAGAGAGTCAGAGTCAGAGAGTCTTTATTGTCATTTGCACCGCATGTGGTACATGTGATGAAAACGAGATTATGTACACGGGGTCCCAGTTACATCCAACAACAAATGCAAGAGAAAAACAGTAATAACATCTAGAATTAACTAAGAGAAACATCAACTAGTAATACACTAAGCCCTAATGTAGTGGAAAAACATCATTATAAACAGCAGCACGAACATGAGTCTGTATGAGCAGATGGTCACAGATGAACACAGCAACAAGAAAACAGATCAGCATCAGCATGATGTGATATTTTGCAGTGTTTATTCTTATTATTTATTTATTCATGAGTCTAACAGCCTCAGGGTAGAAGCTGTTCCTCAGTCTAGTGGTTCTACATTTGATGCTCCTCAACCTCCGTCCTGAGGGGAGTGGGGCAAAGAGTGAGTGTGCTGGGTGAGTGAGGTCTTTCATGATGCAGGTGGCTCTTTTCCTGCATCTGGAGGTGTAAATGTCTGTGATGGTGGGGAGACTGACTCCAACAGACTTCTGTGCAGCCTTCACCACTCTCTGTAGAGCTTTCCTCTCTGCAACTGTGCAGCCTCCATGCCACACATTGATGCTGGAGCACAGGATGCTCTCCACTGCACACCTGTAGAAGGAGGTGAGAACTGGGCTGCTCAGACCAGCTCGTCTCAGCCGTCTGAGGAAGTAGAGTCTCTGATGACCTTTCTTGATCAGGCTGGTGGTGTTGTTGCTCCAGCTGAGGTTATCATTCAAGTGTACACCCAAGTATTTGTAGCTGGAGACCACTTCCACCGCAGATCCACCTATGTTCAGTGGGGCATGGGTGTGTTTGTTCCTTCTGAAGTCCACAATCATCTCCTTTGTCTTCTTCACATTCATGTGAAGATTATTCTCTTTGCACCAGCTCTCCAGGTGTTCCACCTCCTGTCTGTAGCTGGACTCATCATTGTTTGTGATGCATCCCACCACCGCTGTATCATCTGCAAACTTAACAATATGACAGCCTGGATGTGTGGCTGTACAATCATATGTGAGCAGAGTGAACAGAAGAGGGCTCAGCACACATCCTTGAGGAGAGCCAGTGCTGAGGGTTATGGTGGAGGAGGAGAAGTTGTGGATCTTCACGGACTGTGGTCTGTTTGTTAAGAAGTCTAGTACCCAGTTACAAATGGAGGGGCTTAGTCCAAGTGTGGATAGTTTGTCTATCAGAGTTTGGGGGATCATGGTGTTGAAGGCAGATGTGAAGTCCACAAAGAGCATGCGCACGTATGAGTCCTTCTGATCCAGGTGAGTGAGAGCAGTGTGGACCAAAGAGGAGATGGCGTCCTCTGTTGATCGGTTCTCGCGGTATGCATATTGATGAGGGTCCTCGTTGATGTTGACGGTTGTCTTGATGTGGGACATGACCAGTTTCTCAAAACATTTAGCGACTATCGGGGTGAGGGCTACTGGTCTATAGTCATTCAGACCAGTCACTGTGGAGCTTTTTGGAACTGGGATGATGGTGGCGATCTTCAGCCAGGTGGGAACTGACTCCAGTGAAAGTGAGGTGGTGAAGATGTCAGCCAGCACCTCACAGAACAGAAAACCAAGGCAATGGTACATTATGATCTGACTAATCTTTTGTAGAAACATACAAGTAAATGTTTTCATTAATGCACCTCAAGATTTATTCTATTTATTGACGTAATTTGAGCAATGTCTCCAACCTTGGAGGTACAGCACGGTGGCGGTGGCGCAACTGGTAGAGCTGCTGCCTCTCATGGTACAGTCACACCAAGCAGTGCTTTGAACCTCCAAAAAGCTCCTCACGCACGCAAGTGGACGCACTTGTGAATGCAACATGTCCAGAGCTGAACGCCAGACGCCAAGAAGCTGTTGGGTGTGTGGGAGGAGCTTACCGGTATGAGCCCTGCGCACGGAGTCCAGCACGGAGTCCTGCTCACTCCGCCAGGCGAGGAGGAGCTGTTTATTTCCGTCTCTGTCGAGCAGACTTGACTGGTCGTGAAGGAATTGTCGCGAACACACAGCTACAATGAGTTTCTCTTCCATAGTCCACGAGCTCGCGAGTCTTTTCTTTTTTTTTCCGACAAACAATACGTCACATAGTGCGCGCGCACCCTCGTTTCCGCGTCACATAGGGACTCTCCCACTGCCCCCTCTCTTCTGCCCCCCGACTCTCCCTGATTGGTTGACACACCAACCAATCAGGTGGAGTTGAGCGGCGTTTGAAAGTTTGAACCGCGAAATCTTCAACATGTTGAATGCTCGGTTTGGAGGTGGAAGCCGGTTCACGTGCACGAAAAAACGCTACTCAGCACGCTCAACACGCACGCGACCTGACGCCAGACGCCAGGAGGTGCCTAAGTGCGTCCACCATTGACTTTACATGGAGGCTGGAAGCTTTGGAGGTAAAAACGCTGCTCGGTGTGAGCACACCATCAGCGAGAAGGTCCAAGGTTCAAATCCCGGCCGGTCCGGGGGCCTTTCTGGGTGGAGTTTGCATGTTCTCTCCGTGCATGCGTGGGTTTTCTCCGGGTGCTCCGGTTTCCTCCCACAGTCCAAAAACATGCATGTTAGGTTGATTTAACTCTAAAATTGACCCTGGGTGTGAGTGAAACAGGTCCCTCTTGTAAATGAGTCCCCGTGGCTCAACGAGGATAGCCTGTATAAATAAAGGTTGAATGAATGAATGAAAAAGGTACACTTGTGGATTTTTGTCACTGATACACTATTTGCTTTAATTCAGGTTTGGAGTCAGCCTGATTCAAGATGGCCGGCTTGAGCTGATCAACATTAACTAACAACAAAAATTACTATTTATCTTTCTGTTTTACATTCAATTCAATTCAATTCGACCTTTATTTATACAGGCTATCCTCGTTGAGCCACGGGGACTCATTTACAAGAGGGACCTGTCTCACCCAGGGTCAATTTAGAGTTACCAATCAACCTAACATGCATGTTTTTGGACTGTGGGAGGAAACCGGAGTACCCGGAGAAAACCCACGCATGCACGGAGAGAACATGCAAACTCCACCCAGAAAGGCCCCCGGACCAGGATTTGAACCTTGGACCTTCTCGCTGAGAGGCAGCAGCTCTACGAGTTGCGCCACCGTGCTACCCACCGTTTAACCCAATATACATTCCGGGTATATTGGGTTAAACATGGGTGTGGTAGTGTCTGAGAGTCATTCTCAACATCTACTTTGAGCTTCAATACATCTCACAAATGTTCCCAATATCACATGAGATATTAACATTTACAGTGTTTGATCAAAGCAGCAATAACTGCCATTTCTCGTCTTCCTTTTAACAATATGAAATATTTTTTATTTAAAATTCCAGCATTTAAGGATGTGGACAGCATGCAGAGCCTTTATTTAACATGCTTACTTATGTTATGTTATATTATGTTCATTTAGTATTTCAAATGTTGAAAATGAAGTTTTAAAAAGTAATGGAAATGTGACGCACATTTAACCTGCCATTTAAGCTAACATTAAACTGAACCACATGC
>JBBPBX010025155.1:28721-39123 GCA_038048925.1 Garcialebias charrua | reverse complement strand
TGACTCCAACAACTTCTGTGCAGCCTTCACCACTCTCTGCAGAGCTTTACTTTCTTTAGCTGTGCAGCCTCCATGCCACACGTTGATGCTGGAGCACAGGATGCTCTCCACTGCACACCTGTAGAAGGAGGTGAGGACTGAGCTTCTCAGACCAGCTCGTCTCAGCCGTCTGAGGAAGTAGAGTCTTTGATTACCTTTCTTGATCAGGCTGGTGGTGTTGTTGCTCCAGCTGAGGTTCTCATTCATGTACCAAGTACTTGTAGCTGGAGACCACTTCCACTGCTCCATCTGAAGTCCACAATCATCTCCTTTGTCTTCTTCACATTCATGTGAAGGTTATTCTCTTTGCACCAGCTCTCCAGGTGTTCCACCTCCTGCCTGTAGCTGGACTCATCATTGTTTGTGATGCATCCCACCACAGCTGTATCATCTGCAAACTTTACAATATGAAAACCTGGCTGGGTAGCTGCACAATCATATGTGAGCAGAGTAAACAGGAGAGGGCTCAACACACATCCTTGAGGAGAGCCAGTGCTGGGGGTTATGGTGGAGGAGAAGTTGTGGATCCTCAGTGACTGTGGTCTGTTCGTTAATAAGTCTAGGACCCAGTTACAAATGGAGGGACTTATGCCGGGTACCCACCTAAATTGTCAGAACGCTCCTGCCGCCCCCTTTTGGGTGCTTGTCACTGATGCCGGGTACCCACTGGGACGCGTCTGATGACGCGCACTAGGGGGAGGCAGAGGGTCATCAGTTGTTGTGTTTTCATGCTGCTGGCAGATAAAATCAGCAGCACGTGACCCCCGTTTCTACTGGAGTGGGTTTTCTACGAGCCGAACTGCAGCTCCGACAGTCTTTGTTGAGATTAAAACGTTTTTTTATGTTTGGGGTGATCGTACGCTGAGCGGACAGCAGCAACTGTTTAAAATGCCAAGATTCTTACCGGAGTCTGGTTCCAATTCATGGAGGCTCGATGAGGTAAGTTTAAAAAGTCCAAAAAAAGTCCTGTTGTCGTTGTCATCATCACATAGCAGAGGCTCTCCCGATTGGTTGCTGGACGTGTCGAGCAACGTCGAGCCACAAAAACATCAACTTTTGAGACTTTGTTGGCTCGACGTTGCTCAACGCGTAGGTTGTTTCGGACGTGCGCGTGCGTGGAAAGGAACTGCCGCGTGCCGGCGCGCCGCTTCACGGTTCGCCTTGCCTCGACGCATCTCCACATAGACTTTCAATGTAAGCCGGCCGCTTCAGCCGCCCGACACGGGTCCGGTGGGTAACCGGCATAATGGTACGTCCAGACCGAACAGTGTTTCAACTTCCAAAAAGCTCGTCACGCACGCAAGTGGACGCACTTGGTGTCCAGACCAGAACGCCAGAACGCAAAACTGCTGCGGGGTGTGTGGGAGGAGCTTACCGGTATACCGAGTCCTCACTGCACTCCGCCAGGCGAGGAGCTTTTTATTTCTGTCTCTGTAGAGCAGACTTGACTGGTCGTGAAGGACTTGTCGCGAACACACAGCTACAATGAGTTTCTCTTCCATAGTCCATGACTCTGCGGGTTTTTTCTGTGTCCCACAAACAATACGTCACATAGTTGCGCAATCGTCTCCCCCTCTCCCCCTGACCCCCTCTCTTCTCCCCCCGACTCTCCCTGATCAACCAATCAGGGAGAGTTGAACGCAGTGGCGGCTGGTGATTTTTTTTTTATGGGGGGGCGCCATAAATTTTTTTTAAGCATGTGTAGAAGTATGCATAATTATGTTTGTATACTGTAAAGTAAGTTTGTTCATGTTTTTATTTGTATATATCAGGTGTATCCATTTGTATAAAACTATCATTAATAAAACATGGTTCATCTTCACCTTGTTTGAGGCATCAGTGTGAAAAGAGAATGGGAGTGTTCTGCTTCCACTTTTCAATTTTTGGACAACTTCTATCATATTCTGTTATAATTATTTTAGTAATACAAGTTCATAACATAAATAGAATTGTGAGGGTCCAGACTTAAATAAGGACAAAGGTGTTCAAAAATCCACCAAATAATTCAATTTAATAGTTCCAAAAATAAACTAACAAATAATTAAATTTCAATGAAAAATAAATCAAAAGATAATAACAAATTTGGGCCCAACTTAAACAGGTCAACTGAAGTCTAACAAGGAGGAATTATTCCAGATTAGATTTTAAATAACTGATTTATGGGGAAGAAAAATGATCTATTTTACTGTGATCCACCTGATGAGCTCCACCTATACTTAAGGCTGCAGTCAAGTACTCTTCGCTGGAGCATTGATGCCTACTCATGGTATTTATGCTTCTAGCCAGTTTCTGAGTACAGTACTTTGAGAGACACTTACCTTGTTTTTTGTTGTGTTTCCAGTCCTCGTTTCCATCTTGGTCCTGGGACCAGTTCTCTGCTCATCGTGTCTTGCCCTCCAACCACTTGCCTGCCTCATTTCGCCCTCTGGGATTCATCTCAAGGAACTAAGGATTTCTCTGTAAAATAACAAACAAAACTAGATCAATCATCTTGAAAGAGCCTTATAGTCAAGCCTTTCTGACAGTTTGTTTCATCTTCCAGGAAATCCAGAAGATCCCTGTACATGTGTACAGTATATAGACTTGCACTGTAAATAATAAACACTGTTACTTTTGCACCTCTTCGTCTTGTGTCGTTCTGGGTCTCATTACCAACTGGGTAAACCTTTGAAATCATAACACTATGACCACTTTATTGTTCTTTTTACATATTTTGTGCTAATTTCAGCTTACTTTTTTGTTGCTAGTTTTATATCTTTCAAAATATGAAACTTTCCCTTAAACATTATTCTCTTAAATCTGTTTTCTTTTTTATCTTGTTGAGATTTTAGCTACTGTTCTGCTACTTTTCTGCTACTTTTAACTAGCATTTTGATACTTTCAGCAAAAAAATGCTACTTTAGCTAGTGTTTTGCTACTCATCAATATTTTCCTCTTTTTGCTGAAGCTTAGCAGTTTAAGCATCTGTCTTTTAGCTACTATATGTCATGTGTTTGCCCCTCACAGCCAGCCATGTTCATGTTTGTTGTTAAAGAAAGTGAAGTGACCTAAAATCCGATATCAGTCTCCTTAAGTTGGTCACCCACCAGACTGGTCTAAGGGTCTTTTCTTCCACTTTATGATAAAGAGGCTCTGGGTCCTGCAAGGACAATAACCTTCACATCAACGTGAAGAAGACAAAGGAGATGATTGTGGACTTCAGAAGGAACAAACAAACCCCACACACCCCACTGAACATAGGAGGATCTGCGGTGGAAGTGGTCTCCAGCTACAAGTACTTAGGTGTACGGTACACATGAACGATAACTTCAGCTGGAGCAACAACACCACCAGCCTGATCAAGAAAATTTATCAGAGACTCTACTTCCTCAGACGGCTTAGACGAGCTGGTCTGAGAAGTTCAGACCTCACCTCCTTCTACAGGTGTGCAGTGGAGAGAGCAAATAAATAGAATCAATCTACTGTATTTTTTTAGTACCAGACAGTTCTCTTAAATATTCCTAATATTAAAGGTCCTGAGTTGACTCCTAATGCATCTTAGCATATATAACATTTCACCATATAAATGCACCTTAAATGTTTCAATGTTAATAAGCTAGTAACTTGCAAGAGACTTTGTTTTCATTCTCCAGATCAATACAGTGTTAAAAATAGTAAAACACCACAAGTGAAAATACTCACTTTTGGGATATGGGAAGTCACCTGCTGCATGATAAGGTTAAGCTGGACATCTTGGATCTTCTTCTGTACACCACCTGTCTGTTACACAGGTGGTAGATTGGATGCCGGTGTGTAGAGATGAAGGTGTTGTGTGGATTTTTTTCTGTAAAGAAAGTACAAAAGGCACATTAATTATGTATTTTTTTTAGCATTTTCCACATTGCTTGAAGTGCTTTGTGTACACATATGTAATCACATTTTAACTTTCTTAATACAGCATAAATAATAATATCCAGGTTATTTCAATTGCATTCCATCCACAGTGATCTTTATAATATTAAAATTAAATTCAAATAATTATATAATCACTGTTTCATAACATGAAAATTTCAAACTATTTAATGCTTAAATCTTTCTGCTACTTGATTTATTTAAGTTTAGAGTGTCTTTGAAACAACAGCACAACTTATAATGAAACTAAAGTTTAACTAAACTAAAACTAAAGTTTATTTATTCATTCAGATTTATTCATCAGAAAATTTGCAACTGCTGCTAAACGAAACGAGACAAAAGTTAACTAACACAGACAGACACTCTGAGGAGTAAACAGTTCATGATGAGCTGAAGATGGACAGACAGGAGTCGTCTTCACACATTCGGGTTTATAACTAGCAAGTAGCAACTTTTATAATGTTGCAGTACACCACAACCATGAGCACAGCTAGCTACTGTAACTGACTGCAACAACCACCCACACACGACACCACGTCACACGCACACAGATGAGATCAGCTCAAAACTTTGCTCATGTGCGCTTAGAGATTCATTAAAGTCACTAATTATTACTTGCTTACCTGTGTAGAAAGGCACCATTAATAATTACTGCTGTTTCAACGTCGCTAGTTGGCCGTGTGATCAGCTCTGAGTGTAAACAGAGATGGTCCCCCACTGCCCCTCCCTCCTGGCTCGAACCGGAAGCGCTGGCGATCCGTGGCGATAAGAGACGAGTCCAGGCTCGAGGGCGACGGAAAATGCGACCTGTACAGTCCAATAATTTTGGACAGATGGGACATAAACTACGGCCGCTAGCGGCCGCTAGTTATAATTAGATTCAATGGAAAAGGCCGCAGGCGGCGTCCAGCGGGGAAACCGGAAGTACGTCACAATCAAAAAACGTTTTTTGAAACAATCATTACTCATAAAATATTTATCCTACACAACTAAAAACATATATGCATGCATTTCGAAATATTTTTATTTTATTATTTCACTTTCATAATAAATTTTTTTTTAAATCTTCAAATGGTGAAGAAGAAGAGCTGCAGTTCCAAGGAGGGGCGGCGCCCCTAGCGCCCTCTAGTGGCGGCCGCCTCTGGTTGAACGGCGTTCGAATGTTTGAACCGCAAAATCTTCAGCTAAATCAACGTGTGCTTTGGAGGCTGACGCGGGTTCACGTGCATGGAAAAACGCTTTCCAGCACGCTCAACACGCACGTGACGCCCGACGCCAAGACGCGGCTGGAAGCGCGTCCCCCATTGACTTTGCATGTAAGCTGGACGCTCCTGCCGTTGAAACGCTGTTAGGTGTGAATGCACCATTAGTCCTAGTGTGAATAGTTTGTCCATCAGGGTTTGTGGATCATGGTGTTGAAGGCAGATGTGAAGTCCACAAAGAGCATACGGACGTATGAGTCCTTCTGTTCCAGGTGGATGAGAGCAGTGTGGACCACAGAGGAGATGACATCCTCTGTTGATCGGTTTTCACAGTATGCATACTGATGAGGGTCCTCGTTGATGTTGATGGATGTTTTGATGTGAGTCATGACCAGTTTTTCGAAGCATTTTGCAACTATCGAGGTGAGGGCCACTGGCCGATAGTCATTCAGACCAGTCACTGTGGAGCTTTTTGGGACTGGGATGATGGTGGCGGTCTTCAGGCAGGTGGGAACTGTCTCCGGGGCAAGTAAGGTGTTAAAGATGTACTCTTACTGTATTGTCATGGTCATAGTCAGTGGACTCCTTACCGATAGCCTTGCCCCCCCCCCCTCGGCCCCCCAGCAATAAAAGTCCAGCTCCGCCACTGCAAATGATGACACAGATTGTAGTGTAAAGGTGATATATACAGTAAATACAGTCCATTCATCAGTGACAGCAAATGAAGATTTTGAGTCTTGAGCACTGGCTGTGATGCTTTTGCAGCTGCATTATTGTCTTACAGCATGATGTAATAGTGGGATGTGCAGGGATGTGGAACAGAGCGTGCTTCCCTTTATTCCTCAACACACACGCGCAAAGTTTACTCATCAATTATTCCTCAAAGGAATTATTTCACCTCAGCTTCGCCTTAAATCAACCCTCTGCCATGATGCATTCTGTGTTTAAGACTTTAAACATTATACTCGTGTTAATGTGACTAAATTTATCATCACAAAACCAACGTCACTTTCGCCAAGAAATCAACTGCAACTTGCAGTGAAGCCAAACAATTCGTTAAAAAGAGAATTTAGTGCTTCATTCGACTAATGCCCTCTCAGATACAGTATACTGCATGTATGAATGCACATTATTTCACCACGGCTTCATTCGGGGTTCTGAAAGAGAAGAAAGTTCTCCTGGAAAATGCAGAAAGGTCAGGAAATGGATTCTTTGCAATAAAATGTCAGCTGGTTGTTTCATAACTGGCCACACAAAGCTGTTTGAAGGGTCTTTGAAAATAATAAAGGTGGTTATGCTGCTTTGGGTGAGGTATTGATTCTTATTAATAAATATAGTGATGTGTTTTGTATTCAGCTTTTTGATTGACATTTTATGATGACGCTCATTTTGTGACCATTGAATCACTGAGCTTAGATGTTAAATGTTAAAAGTTTACAAATATTTTTTACTGAACTTAATAGTATTTCATGAGCTTGGAATGGGACCAAAGATTTTTCTCAAATATGTGATGAAGTCTCCCAAGTTCAGTTTCATTTCAGTGATTTGAAGTAGTTGAATTTTGGAGGTCTAAATGTTAAACTGTGTGGAAATTGATGGAAATTGATGAAAACATACCCAAAATTGTCAGATTGATCACGTAATAAATAAATAAAAATCAGAGTACCGTATATCTTACGTGCGTCTGCTCTTTGTGGACTTCACATCTGCCTTCAACACCATGATCCCCCAAACTCTGATAGACAAACTATCCACACTTGGACTAAGCCCCTCCATCTGTAACTGGGTACTAGACTTCTTAACAAACAGACCACAGTCCGTGAAGATCCACAACTTCTCCTCCTCCACCATCACCCTCAGCACTGGCTCTCCTCAAGGATGTGTGCTGAGCCCTCTTCTGTTCACTCTGCTCACATATGATTGTACAGCCACACATCCAGGCTGTCATATTGTTAAGTTTGCAGATGATACAGCTGTGGTGGGATGCATCACAGATAATGATGAATCCAGCTACAGACAGGAGGTGGAACATCTGGAGAGCTGGTGCAAAGAGAACAACCTTCACATGAATGTGAAGAAGACGAAGGAGATGATTGTGGACTTCAGAAGGAACAAACACACCCACACCCCACTGTATATAGGTGGATCTGCGGTGGAGGTGGTCTCCAGCTACAAGTACCTGGGTGTACACTTGAATGATAACCTCAGCTGGAGCAATAACACCACCAGCCTGATCAAGAAAGGTCATCAGAGACTCTACTTCCTCAGACGGCTGAGACGAGCTGGTCTGAGAAGCTCAGTCCTCACCTCGTTCTACAGGTGTGCAGTGGAGAGCGTCCTGTGCTCCAGCATCAACGTGTGGCATGGAGGCTGCACAGTTGCAGAGAGGAAAGCTCTACAGAGAGTGGTGAAGGCTGCACAGAAGTCTGTGGGAGTCAGTCTCCCCACCATCACAGACATTTACACCTCCAGATGCAGAAAAAGAGCCACCTGCATCATGAAAGACCTCACTCACCCAGCACACTCACTCTTTGCACCACTCCCCTCGGGACGGAGGTTGAGGAGCATCAAATGTAGAACCACTAGACTGAGGAACAGCTTCTACCCTGAGGCTGTCAGACTCATGAATAAATAAATAATAAGAATAAACACTGCAAAATGTCACATCATGTTGATACTGATCTGTTTCTTGTTGCTGCGTTCATCTGTGACTATCTGCGTTCATCTGTGACCATCTGCTCATGTTCGTGCTGCTGTTTATAATGATGTTTTTCTACTACATTAGGGCTTAGTGTATTACTAGCTGATGTCTCTCTTAGTTAATCCTAGATGTTATTATTGTTTTTCTCTTGCATTTGTTGTTGGATGTAACTGGGACCCTGTGTACATAATCTCGTTTTCAACACATGTACTACATGCGGTGCAAATGACAATAAATTCTCTCTGACTCTGACTGACTCTGATCTTGTTTGTTTTTCAGGTGGAATGTGCCTTTGAACATCATTAACAGAGTGCAGTTAGCTCTTTTACTTTGATGGATGAAAAAAGCATTTAGCAATGAAAAAAATTATAATTTTTATTAGCAAAAGGTATTTTATTTTAAAAATTGTCTCTCAAATAAAAACTTTTTTTACATTTTTTGTCAAAACCATGGCAAAGCATTTATTTCTCAACATTTGAGATTAGAAAATCTATTCAAATGATATAAAGCCAAATATGTGATTTAATGAAAGACTTCTCCCATGTTTAGTGTTTTATCAAGAAGTCAAAGCATTCAGATTCAAACCATACAATATCCATCCATGTATCAGTTATAAACAAAAACTATGTGGTATTTTTTACAAAAAAAAGTCTGTTTTTACATTCAAAGTGATAAAATCCACAATGTTGAGTTCAGTTTTATCCATTTCACACTCTGAGCTGATCAAAAAGTAGCTGACTTTATTTGGACACTTCTGAACTTGATAAAATATCATAAAGTAAAGGGGCGTTAAGAAAAATGTCAAAAACATGCAATACACATTGATCAAAACTACATGCATTGACAGAAATAAATTGTACAAAATAAAAATTTGCATGTTTTAACATCTGCCTCTTTAGCTACTGTCACTGAAGCAGATGCAGAAATGTTATCAACTAAACTCAGAATAGCAATTAGTCAAATGCAAGAAAAACACGCCACCAGAAAACGTGTTTGAATACATAAAAATACTGATACCATTACAGACTTTACAGAATATACTTGTACCTTTATGTAAAACAATCTTAGCTGCATTTAAAGTACTTATTTATTCTTTAACAGTGTCTTGGTTTGAACTTTGGCATTATGGATTATTTTAAGCATGAGCAAAGGAACCCGTTAAATATATAATGTGCAAAAATCATATGTCTAGATGTATTAGGTATATTTAGTTCTACTTGGTCAAATAAAATGATTGAAAGACTAAAAAATGTTCCCATAAATTCCGTAAGAAAGGTTTGGTATGGCAAATATTTACTCAATGAGAATTAATTGTTATCAATTGTTGACGTCTACGCAGTAACAAAAGTTGTAATCTATAAACTGTCATTTAAAAACTTTTTTCATGTTGCCAATGTTCAGAAAACAAAGTAAAACAGTCATTTTGATATTTACCGTATTTTTTTTTTTATACTATATTCCCCATTCTGAAATCTGAAGGTCAAGCTTGACCGCCTTTTATTTTTATTTCCTCTAATTTCATGTATTTTGTCCTTTAGACTGAGTTACACTTGGATATGCTGATGACTTTATAAGTAGTGTTGACACATTCAGACCTTGGATATGCGTCACCTACACAATCGGAGGTGACATCTTCCCGTCGGTCATTTAGCTCTTCCTGCATTAAAGTCAATATAAAAGGCCACAGTGCAACCATGGAGTGAATGTGTGGACATCTTTAGTGTGCATGACAGTGTTCAGTTTTAGGATGTTGTGTTCGTGAGTGGAAGCAGCTGATCATGGTCTGGGGTTCCTGCCCTTTGATTGACTGACAACCTCTTCCAGAGACTTCCTGGTTATCAGCAGTCGAACAACATCCTCCTTCTCCCTGGTTAGTTTCTTACGAGCCTGATCGTGAGTCACCATGGTCATATCCCAGCCGTTCACCTGCGAGGAAGCAAGAGTTTTCTTACACTTCACTTAGAGGTAAACTCGAGCCTGGCAAACAGTGCCATCTTGAGGATTTATCGTTCAGCAATTGATCTTTCATTTTAAAATCACACACACCTGCATTATTTTGTCTCCCATCTTCAAACCTGCAACTTCGGCAGGTCCTCCTGGGCTTATCCTGGTCACATAGATGCCCTGTAAAGAAGGAAAAAACACATAAAGATGCATAACATCACAGCTGTGTAAATTAAACAAAGATTAAACAAAGATAATCCACACAAAAAAAACAAGAACACCGTAAGTCCACAATAATAACAGGTTGTCAAAAATAATTCGGTGTTTGTGCTGCAGACAAATCATAAAAATAAAAACGTGTTAATTATGTCACATAATTTTCCTGTTTATGATTGTATCCTCTGGAGGCTCTGAGTCAGCCAAACGGACAACTGATTATTAAATCACAATTCATTTACATCTTTTAGAGCAGGGGTCACCAACATGGTGCCCGCGGGCACCCGGGTGCCCCCAAGGACCATTTGAGGTGCCCTCGGACCTGTTCTAAAAATAGCACAACTCACTACCAAGCTGCATTTAAAATGTCATTTCATTCAGTTTGCTGGTGAAGATTCTCAGTCGTCCA
>JBBPBX010025155.1:12722-27521 GCA_038048925.1 Garcialebias charrua | reverse complement strand
ATCTGGGTCCGAATTTTGTCCAGGGACCAGACCGGATTTAGTATTTTTTCTTTTGAAAAAGTTTTCCATCGCTGCCTGTTTGTTTGAGAAGGTCCTCAAGGTTTGTTTTGCTCACTGCTACACGTCACGTTCATGCGCCGCTACTTCTCTTGTTTTAATGTGCGCCGCTATGCTCCATACTGCCACCTATCGCGCGGTAAGGAAATTACACCAGTTAATAAAAATTTCATAATTTACTAATTTTACACGGCACACCAGACAATCTCTCGCGGCACACTGCTGTTCCGCGGCACACTGGTTGAAAAACACTGCAATACAAGATCAACTGGACTTTATTTCATTCAGTTATTCTTTTTTTGTATTTATATATTTTATAATGTCTATTTTAAAAAGACGTTCTTAAAAATATGTTTATTATACATTTTTTTCAATTTGCGCTTTGTTATTTCCGAAGAGTTTATCAAACTGGTGCCCTTTGTATGACTCCGTACCCACGAAGTAGCTCTCAGTTTCAAAAAGGTTGGTGACCCCTGTTTTAGAGCATGGACTGTGAGCCAACGGTAAAAGATCAACATGAATTTATGACCAGACTGCTCAACCTTTAATACTTTATACTATTCAGTTTAAGTTGTTGTAAGAATATTTTTACTTCTACAACACAAACCAATAAATGATCTGATTCAACAGCTTCAACAGACCACTCTCTCCTCCCTGGGAATACTCTCATCACTTCAGCCAGATCCTTCCAAAGTTTATCTTTCCCCTCTACAGCACATCCAACCTGTTGAACTGAACCACTGACAACATTTAGCACCAGACCTTCTACTTCTACCTTCAGACACATCACCCTCTCTGACACTCTTTACACCTCTACTACATTCTTTGACAACTTCTCCTTCAGGACCACCCCTTCTTCATTCCTCTTTCTATCCACACCATGGTAAAACAGTTTGAACCCTGCTCTTGGACACATAAAACATTTACCTTCCTTCTTTGCATCATGCCAGCCAGCTCTCTACCTTTGCCTGTCATTGTCCCGACATTTAGAGCCCCTACCCTCAGTCCTACATTGTTCAGTTTCCTCTTCTCCCTCCGTCTCCTGACATGTTTCCCTCCTCGTGGTCTTCAACTAACAGTAGCACAATTTCCACCAGCACCTTGTTTGTCAACAGCACCAATGACGGTCGTTGTTAACCCGGGCCTCGACCAATCCAGTATATGCCCTTCATGACACAACCTTCACCATTTACCAGGCTTGGGACCTGAACAAGAGATGCACTCGCTTGTGCTCCCTAGTGACTGGTCCCTAGTGACTGGTTTTCTTTCTTTTCTTCAGATCTTATTGTTCCATATTTTCCCAACAGAGCACTTCACTCTCAAACTGAAAGTTGTGGTTCCTAGTTTCCAAAAGCAGAATGGGAGGCAGAGCCATCAGTTATCAGGCTCCTCTCTTGTGAAAGCAACTTCCAGTTTCTGTCTGTGAGGCTGACACATTGTCCAGTTTTAAGATTAGGCTTACAGGTAAATCTTTCCTTTTTGATGAATCCTAGGGTTGGCTTTAGCCTGGCCCTCGCCTTCCTGCACAGCTCCGCTCAATTCTCATTTCCCTTCACTGCACAGTCTGGGACTTCTCTCATAGACAACGATTTCTCCGGTAGATTTTTGACCGGACCAATCAGAGAACAGAAGGGGCGGAGTTTTTGGCCCCTAACCCACGCCCCCACCTGTCCCAGCGCAGCCAGCGAGCAGCCGCATGTTCTCATTCAAAGCGATGCAGGACTGTTTTATATGTGACACAAATGTATTAATTTCCCCTTCTTAATCCCTTATCTGGAGTTTTCTTTTGTTTTTTTTTCCCCAAAAGTCAAGTAATCGCTCCCTCCTCCTTCTCCTCCTCACCCTCCAAATGAACAAGGAAATGCCTCAGGTTGTCACGAGAGAATTAAAGTAAGGTTTTACGTTGCTGCCCGTGTCCCATCAGATTTCCTGGTCTTCTGGTGTGTTGGACCAGCGCTCCATGGTTTTATTTTATTTTATTAGGACGTTTTATTAACATATAAACACAGAATATCCAAAGGCAGCGAGAGAAAAATCAGCAGGAGGCGGAGCTGAAGTCAAGTTCAGAAGACCACGGGGGAGCGCGCAGCCAACGAGCATTCGCATGTTCTCATTCAAAGCGATGCAGGACTGTTTTATATGTGACACAAATTTATTAATTTCCCCTTCTTAATCCCTTATCTGGAGTTTTCTTTTCTTTTTTTTTTTTGCCAAAAGTAAGTGATCATCGCTCCCTCCTCCTCCTCCTCTCCTCCTCTCCCTGAGTGAAATGAACAAGGAAATGTCTCAGGTTGTCACGAGAGAATTAAAGTCAGGTTTTAAGTTGCTGCCCGAGTCCCATCAGATTTCCTGGTCTTCTGGTGTGTTGGACCAGCGATCCATGGTTTTATTTTATTTTATTAGGACGTTTTATTAACATATAAACACAGAATATGCAACGGAGCGAGAGAAAATTCAGCAGGAGGCGGAGCTGAAGTCAAGTTCAGCAGACCACGGGGGAGCAGCCATCAGCAGAGGCCACGCCTCCAGCAAGAATTGGTTGTCAATGGAGAACATAGTTGCCAAGTCCGCTTATTTCAAGCGGCATTGGGCTTGTTTTTTCCTGGAGTCGCTTTTAAATTCGGTGAGCCGCTTGTGGCGGTTTTTTGTGCTTACCATGGGTGTTGCGTCGCTTATTTGGGCTTGTTTTGTGAAATGTACTCCTGAAGTTATTTTAAAGGTATTTTTGATGTTTCTCTGCACGCTTAATAAATATGCTGGTTTGGTGCTGATGTAGCTTTATTGTTTAAACTGCACAATACACTTATCAGACGGCACGATCCTGCATTACTCCGTTCTCTGCACTTTCTATCTTCACACACACACTGAACCCGCGTGCCTACGTCACGCTCTCTCTCGCGGTGCGTTCACTGACACTCTGTAATATACATGCACGAACACTGCTGTATACATTACAGTATTGTGACATCATTTTTGAACTTTGCATATAGTGACACCACATATATATCTTGTATCATTCAACTATGTTCGTTTTTAGCAAACAAAATGATAAATTAATGAAAATTACTTTCAAAGTGAGTTTAAAATTAAAAACCGTGTATCTTCACGGGACATCCGACTACACGCGAATGCAACATTGTTCTTTATTCTTTGTCTCTGTTCTTTATTCTTTGTCTAGACAAGACAACGCTAATGTGAGCTCTAAGTGGGGTAAATATGGAAAAAAATATAATAAAGATTGGGAGAAAGAGCGTGCTCTTCAAGACTGGATCCGACCACAGATGGGAGAAAAATGCAAAATGTATTTTTATTTTTTAGACTGAATACGTTCTTTTATGTATAATTTTGCTAGTTATATGTAATGCCATAATAAATATGTTTATACTGTTTAAAACTGCCTTTTTTTTACACAATGGGATGGATTGCCAGCTGGGCTTTTTGGGGGCTTTTTTTGAAAGAGCGAGCCGCTTGTTTGTGCTTGTTTTGAAGGAGCTGATCGCTTCTTTCGGTCTGGAGATCTGGCAACCCTGATGGAGAAAGTCCAGACCCTAGTCTGAAGCGAAGTGAAGGACAAGGGTCTGGTTTTAACCAGGCTAGGTTGGCTTGGGTTTCCTGAGGTATCCCTTAATTATATTGCTATAGGCTTAGACTGCTGACAATATAAATAAACTGAATTGAAAATTGAAATTAATTTAAAAGTCTATTGTTATTTTGAAGTTAAATCACATACATAACTCTAGAAGAAAGTTCCGAGTCTCAAAAAGATAAAATAAAAGGAATGCCTGAAATGTTGAGGTGGAAAAGCCAAACTGTAAATTAATTTTCTTCTTTCAGCTGCTCCCTTCTTCAGGGGTTGCCACAGCAAACTAAGTCACACGAAGACTTGGCGATTGTTTTTACGCCCTTCCTGACGCTACCACAGCCCTCTGTGTGGAGCAGAGAG
This sequence comes from Garcialebias charrua, assembly GCA_038048925.1. NCBI lineage: Eukaryota > Metazoa > Chordata > Actinopteri > Cyprinodontiformes > Rivulidae > Garcialebias > Garcialebias charrua. The sequence continues at coordinate 23,521 of JBBPBX010025155.1, read as the reverse complement.
CTGCCATCTAGGGTGCCCGGGAGAGCTGGGAGATGGTGGGGGTTGAGGGCCTTGCTCAAAGGCCCAGAGTGGGGCAAATGAGGGTGGAGTCAGGTGTGGGTGCTTCAACTTCACCACATTTTTTTATGTTGTTGGTTCGGCGAGTTGAACTGGTGACCTTACAATTGCAGACTCGTCTTCTCTAACCTCTCCCCCTTAAAATTAACATAAATAAAAGTAAATTTCATAAAAACGTATAAATTCATAATATTTCAAAGTTCATAGAATAAGTCACATGGCATCTGTCTTAAAGCTTAGACAGGACTCTGTGGTATCTTACATTATCCCTTTCCATGACACCCGAGTTTGGCTCAGCCCACCTGAGGGTGTGAATATGTTCAGGCCCGTTTGTCTTTTACAACACACCAAACAGAACAGCCAGACCATGCAACAAATTGTAAACCTCGAGTTTTCTTCTTCAACTATGTGACTTTTCTTTTGCATATTACCTCAAGAATAAAGATCCTTTTTTTTCCCCAAAGATAAGTCTGCACCAGAACATTCAGTAAGGAGATACTGTATTTATTTATGAGTATATTGCAGGATAAACACTTCAGAATGTGCAAGGGAAGAAGTTAAAGTAAGACTTTCTCACCCCAGGATTCAAATTATTTGTGTTGTCATAATAATTTTAATAACGGTGTCCCCCAACAGGAAACTCAAGCTAAGATAATTATAAAATAAACTCACAGTCAAGCATGTAGAATACTTGTTGTTTTCATAATATTTCATTACCTTGTCTGCCTTATCCTCAGAGAAGGGGTTCTGACCAGGGTCCTGGTCTATACCTCCTCCGATGCTGAAGCCCAGGATTAGGTTACCTCCCTGCCGCAACTTCTGGATCTCAATCCGTTGCTGTTTAAGAAAAACAATCCAAAATCAAAATTTCCACAAGCATCTTCATGAAAAACAGTGGTCAGGAAGGGTTGGTTTTACTTTTAGCTTTGAAATGTTTGTTGGAAAACTGAAGTCTGTCGCCACAGCCCACTGTCAGCCAGAGGGCCTGTTCAGACTCAGCACCAACATGTGCCAACACTAAGCACAGATGAGAACAAGACTAGAACGAAATATTCATGTGTTTTTCTATTCATTAAACCTGTATTTATACAGGTTAGTCTCGTTGAGCCATGAGGACTCATTTACAAGAGTATGCATGTAGTTTTATAATGAAACATCATATGAGAGTTTCCCAGATTTCAGGAAGGTATGACCCCGTGAATGCGCTGCTTGACTTTAGTGCAGGCAAACCGTTTACTTGACAGTGACAAGCAGCTGCAGTCACACAACGCCAGACACATTCTGACAGTAGGACTCCTTCAAACACTAAAGCTGCCTGTGTGTGGGTCTGTGAGACGAGTTTCTCTGATACAATGGAATCAAAAGATGACTTCATCAAGTCAGTCTGTGAGTCAGGATTTCCAAACCAGCTTCCCTTCTTTTTTAAGCTTTAAAAAGTAGAGATAGATTTCCTCTTGCAGATAAGTGAGCATGAGCAAATACTTTCTACATATCAAAAAGGAAGCCACAGTTTAGGTCAGAATAAAGATGAAACCCTGTATGGAGATATAAAAGTGTGATTAAAACAAGCGTAAAAAATGCACAGATTAAGAATTTGATGAGTGATGAATTGTTAAAATGAGGAATGAAAGAAAAATATGGCCTATTTCCTAGCAAATAACTCAAAACTTCTATTGATTTTAATTAATGAGAAATTGCTGCTTAGTTTTATAGTAAACTTTAAATATCTGGGTTTTTCCAGGGGTTCCCAACACTGGTCCTTGAGGAACACCATCCTGCATGTTTTAGTTGTTTCTCCGCTCTGACACACTTGGTTTTAATAAATGTGATTTACAGGCTTCTGCAGAAAATGAGGAAGTAATTAAATCCCTGAATCAGGGGTGTTGGAGCAGGGAAACAACTAAAACATGCAGGATGGTGTTCCTCAAGGACCAGGGTTAGGAACCCTTGGTTAGTAGTCTAACCAAGGGTTCCTAACCCTGGTCCTTGAGGAACTACTACAGTAACATTAGTGTTTGTTTTCTGCCATGACATAAACTAAATGATGGAAAAAAATAAAATCTAAAATGAAAACAAACAATAAGTGAAACTCTGACGTCATTTGGACCCATTACTGAAAGCGAATGACAAGTAAATATGACGTTAACTTGTAATCCAACACAAAAGGAGAATATGGGAATCTTGCAACAAGTCACATTTTGTGCACAGATTATGTAGCACAGTTACTTAAAGAAGGGCGAGCAGCAATGCTGCTTGTCTGTAAAGTTGCAGGAAGCTTCAGTCACACTGAGCAGGGGTGACGCCTCATTTTGAATAAGTCAAGACATTTTCTTCAAAGTCAGCCAGTTAAATGTTTCTTTGGTCGTTTACGTTTAAAAAACTGTTTCCACTTCCAGTACACAAAGAACCTAGCTTACTTTAGCTACTTAGCACTTTAAGGGGAAATAGCAGGAGTTAATTCAGCGTTTGTACGAGTCAATGTCGGCCAGAACAATAGACACAACCCTCCCTTCAAACTTACCACCACTGCGGTCACAGGTTGACCTGGGATGAAAGACATCGTCTCAGAAGAATGTTAAAGCTAAAAAGCGGCTGTACTCGTCACCAAAGCAGCTGTGAGCGTTAAAAAAAGTGTTCTTGTAGAGTAATGTAACTTCACAGCCCTCTTTTTGCATGAGCAGCAGACTGACGTCGAGCTGAAACCAGCGCTTCTCATGACGTCACCTCCCCCTCCCTACAGGGGAAAGGTGCGCGCGTTTTGATGCACAGCCGCAGCCACAAAGGGCGGGGATAAAGAGCTGGAACACTGGACTTCCTGAACACGTTTATGTTTATGTTTATTAAATTTGTTCATTTTTTTTACCAAAAAAACAATACAAGACAATCTCATAAATGATAATGTACATAATGTAAAAAAATGAAAGGTAGCAGAAAGATGAATAAATCTTATTGTACTGCCCTACTTCCAACAATTAGATTAAATAATAATAATCAACCATGTATTCAACCAACTTTTTACAACAATCAGATTATACAATAATAATCTTCAACCAATAGTACAAAATGACTAACTCTTTCTAATTTTCTAACTAATACAATACACATTTTCTAACTACACATTACGCTATTTCATATATTTTTTTAACACATTTGTTTTGATCATTTTCTTAAATGTAAACATTGACTTGGCATTTTTAACTACATTCTCCAAGCCATTCCATAATCTAATTCCCTGGATTGAGGTAGAACGTCCCTTCAAACTAGTTCTGAATTGTGGTTTTACAAACATCTCTGTCCCCTTAAGATTATAACAACTTTGTCTTTTAACAAAATGCATTTGGATATTTAAAGGTAATGCATTATTTTGAGCCCTATACATAACTGATAAAATATTATAGTCTACCAAATCATGGAACTTCAATAACTTCAGTTGATAAAATAATGTACTTGATGGATGACGGTAATGTTTTCTAGTGATAATTCTTACAGCTCTTTTCTGTAATACAAAAATAGGCTTTGTGATTGTTTTACACGCATTCCCCCAAACATCAATACAATAGATTAAGTGTGGAACAATGATTGTGTTATACAACAAATACAGAGCTTTATCATTCAATAGGTCTCTGACTTTGTACAGTACTGCTATCGATTTAGCTATTTTTATTCTTACAGAATTTATGTGTTGTTTCCATGTCAGTTTGTCATCAATGATAACACCCAAAAACTTCACCTCACTCACTCTACAAATCTCAACATCCTCAATTTTGAGTGGAACATCAACAGTTTTCTTTTTATTACCGAATATCATGTAATTAGTTTTTTCTAGATTTAATGATAATTTATTTATTTTAAACCAAGTTTGTATCTTGACAAATTCTGTCTTTATCAATTCCAACATTTGTTCTATATCTTCACCTAAACAGAAAAAAGTGGTATCATCAGCAAAAAGTACACATTTAAGGAGTCCTGACACATTTACCAAGTCATTCACATATAAAATAAAAAGCTTTGGTCCAAGTACAGAGCCTTGGGGAACTCCACATGTGATATTACAGAGGTCAGATCTTACATCATTTATTTGTACAAATTGTTTCCTATCTTTTAAGTAGCTAGATACCCACTGTAATGCTGGTCCTCTAATACCATATTTGTTCAGTTTTTCAAGGAGAATGGTGTGATCAATAGTATCGAATGCTTTTTTTAAATCAACAAAAATACTGATACAGTATTGTTTTTGATCGACAGCAGTAGTTATTTGTTCCATTAATTCCATGAGAGCCATTGATGTAGAGTTTTTTGCTCTGAACCCATATTGACTGTTGCTTAGAATATTTTGTTTATCTATAAATTGATCTAGTCTGTTTACAAATAGTTTTTCAAGAATTTTTGAAAACTGTGGTAACAAGGATATAGGTCTATAATTGTTGAACACACATTTATCACCATTTTTAAAAAGAGGAACGACCTTAGCTACTTTCATATTATCTGGAAATATTCCTGTTGAAAATGATAAATTACATATGTATGTGAACGGCTCAATAACATGGCTCATTATGTCCTTTACAAACATCATATCCATGTCTCACCCAGTCTTTTGATCTCTTGTCTGTAAGATTTTTTACTACATTCATTATTTCCTCTTTGTTAGTTCCATTTAGAAAAATACTATTTGCACAACTTGTAATTGAGTCGATCACATTTTTATTTACTTTTGGTATTTTAGCTGCAAGGCTTGATCCAACATTCACAAAATATTGATTAAATCCATTTACAATTTCATTTTCATCATGAATTTCATCGTTGTCTTTTACAAAATATTTTGAAATACCGGTTTTTGCTTTATGATTCTTCAGCACACTATTCATTACTCGCCATGTTGCTTTCATATCACCATTACTTTTATCTAATAATTTACTATAATATTCTTTCTTATGTTTCCTAATAATCCCTACTAATTTATTTTTATACTTTTTATATTTTTCTTCTGCGCTCTGACTTCGCAATTTCAAGAAACATGAATACAAATAATTCTTTTTTTACAAGCATTTCTCAACCCTTTTGTCATCCATGGTTGATCAATCGTATTTCTCTTTGTGTAATTTGTTTGCACACAATTCTTTTCATACAGAGCTTCCAAGATATTCATAAACTCATCATATGCTCTGTTCGCATCATCAACATACACATCATTCCAGTCTTGTTTATCTAGATCCTCTTTCAATTTTTCCAAAACTTTTTTTGACGTGTTTATGATCTTTTTCTTCATTGTGACTGCTTTTGTGATGCTTTGATCATTTTTATAGATTGTGAAAACTGGTAAATGATCACTTAAGTCGGTCGTTAAGATACCACCTATCACGTCCCCATTTGTTATATTTGTGAAAATATTATCAATTATTGTGGCACTATGAGTTGTAATTCTTGTTGGCTTTGATATCAATGGATACATATTTAAACTGTACATTGAGTTTATAAATGTGCTTATGTTATTTGAATCTGTTTTATTTCCCATATCAATGTTAAAGTCTCCACACAAAAAAATATTTTTATTAAAACTCTTCTCCATTAGTTCCAAGATTTTATCAGTGAATATTTCTATATTTGCTCCTGGTGATCTATATACACAACTTATTATTATGTTTTTATCGTTTTTGTTTATAATTTCTATTGTTATCATTTCCATAATATTATCAACTATTATTGACATTTCATTATTTAATTTACATTTTATTTCATTATTGACAAATAGTGCGACACCACCACCTCTTTTATTATTTCTGTTCATATGATATAATTCATACCCCTCGATGTGAATATTACTTGTGTTATCATCATTAAGCCATGTCTCTGACAGCGCTATTATCGTAAAAGTTCTATTTAATTGTTTTAAGTAATCTGTTATTTTGGATATGTTTGCATTTATACTTCTGCTATTAAAGTGAATAATGGAGAGAACTCCATTTGATATATTGATGTCATTAAACTGCTCTTCATTATAATATTCGCTATCTTTTATTACAGGAAAAAAATTTGCATCAATCACATTTTCAACATTATATATTTTAGGTTCTGAGTCTTCGTATGTTGTCATGTTCTAATGTATTTGTTCATTTCACTGTATATTTTATCCATTTTGAGTGTGAGTTGTTTCATTGATTTGTAATTTTTCATCTCCTGAATTCATCCAGATCCGTCAGCTCTTTTATCATTTTAGGCTGAGACCCTTCCTTTGTTTTGATAAAGATGTATCCATTTCTTGTCCATGTTGATGCTATTTTTTTTCTTTGTTTTTTAACCACCTTGCTTCTTTTGCAATTTTTCCATTTTTCTTGGTAAGATGTTCATTTATGTAAACGTCTGATCCCTTCAGATTTCTTCAGATTTCGTCTGATCCCTTCAGATTTCTTCACGTTCCTGAAGTATATTGTTTTCAAAATCACATTATTATTATTATTATTATTATTATTATTATTATTATTATTATTATTATTATTATTATTATTACCCTGATGCATACTCAATAATCCAGGTAGAAAAATCTAAAAAAGCTAATAGTCTGGTCCTCTGGAATTCAAAAAACAAAACAAAGCAAAAAAATAAAATATGTAGAAACGTTTCGTCTTTTCGTCTTTTCGTCCGAAAGACTTCCTCAGTCTGAGATGCTGTATTCAGCTCAGTCTTATAAATAGCACCCTCTCACAGTGTTACACAACCAGTTGGCTGATGACAGCCAAAACCAGATGCTCGCTCACATGATCAAGGGGTCCATCAGTCTGACGATGGATCGTTAACACCCTGATGGTTGTTTGCTATTCACAGAGGGCTGAGTGATACTAGCAATAACAGCATTGTAGGAGGGGGACAGTTGAACCCGGAGGCCTCCACCTCTGTTTAATGATGGGTGGTTTCTTTTCACAAAGATGGCCTCCTTTACTCCTCTCTCAAACCATCGTTCCTCTCTATCAAGGATGTGAACATCTTCATCCCTGAAAGAGTGACCGCTGGCCTGGAGATGAGTGTAGACTGCAGAGTCCTGACCTGATGATGTTGATCTTCTGTGCTGGGCCATCCTTTTGGCCAGTGGCTGTTTAGTTTCCCTGATATAAGACTGATCACAGCCCTCCTGACACTGAACAGCATACACAATATTACTCTGTTTGTGCCGGGGGACTGGATCTTTGGGATGAACCAGTCTTTGCCGTAATGTATTTTGGGGTTTAAAAGCCACTGGGACGTTTAGAAAATAAACGTCTCAATGTCTCTGAAACTCCTGCAACATACCGTATATGGAATGGCCACTGGTCTGGGTCTTGGTTTCTTCTTTTCACCTGATGGTTGACTGGAGTCCTGTTTGGGTTTCTTCTCTGCTTTCAGGAAGGCCCAGGATATCCACATTTCTCTAGTCTAGAGCCTGTTTTGTGTGTGATTTCTCCTTCTGTCTGGCTCCTGAGTTAGAGGGGACGCTGTCTGCTCTGTGGTACAGAGTTCTGATGACTCCTAACTTGTGCCCCATCACCCTCTGGAGTGACCAAACCAAAACTGACATGGATGAGTGCCCCCCCCCCCTTCCCCCCCTATCTCTCTGATTTGATCAAAGTCAAGTCAAAGTCAAAGTCAACTTTATTGTCAGAACTGCAATATGTACAGGACATACACAGGATTGAAATTGCGTTTCTCTCAGTCCCTCGGTGCAACAGTAACCATTTAAACACTAAAACACTGAAACATTTAATAAACATAAGCATAAAATAGTAAAAGTGTAACATTGTCCTGAGTTTTTGCATAGTAGTATAAAAGTATGAAAATTTACACCATTTACACCAATTTGATACATCCTTATGTCCCACCACGTGCTTTGAGGTCAGAGGACCGGGTACTTTTAAGAGTTCCAGGCACTCGTCAACGCAGAGGTGACAGGGCGTTCTCTGTAGCAGGCCCAAGACTTTGGAACGAGTTACCTCTGCTCGTCAGACAGGCCCCCTCCCTCTTGGTTTTCAAATCCCACTTTAAAGACCCATTACTATACTCTGTTGCTTTCAACACCAGCTGATCTGTGTTTGGTTGTTTTATTTATGATCTGCAATGTTTTTATGTCTTTTGTTTTGTACTTCATTGTGTGTGTTGCCTGTTGTTTGTTTGTTTGTACAGCACTTTGGTTTGGCCTTGTCACTGCTTATAGTGCTTTATAAATAAAATGGTATGGTATGGTATGGCTTTAAACATCTGTTAAGTTCCTGGCTTTAAACAGCTGTTAAGTTCCTGGCAAAAACCAATGCAGACAGGTTCCTGTTTTAAGTTTTCTACACCGCCTTATAATCTAGCAGTTTTTTTTTTCTTTCTTTCTTTTCGCTACTTTTCCTTTCGACTGTCCTTTTGGTTGCTATTTTGTTTTGATTTGTATGCCTCTTTTGTAGGGGTGTAACGGTACGCTAAAATCACATTTCGGTTCGGTTTAATTTTGGTACCAAAAAAAAAAAGAATTATAAAATGTATATTTTGAACATGTGCAAAGTAAACAATACGTTTGTATAAAAATTAATAAAAGCATCCCATTTGGATGATATTTTAAATAAACGGCATTCTTTACAATAAATAAACTACACTGTACTAAAAATAATAAAAATCTTAATAAATACAATAACAGCAAGAACCAGAACAATAAGCAGCAACAGACTGTTTACAATCTAACTAATCAAGTTTAAAGGTTTTGTCCAAAAAGACCAACTTGTCCACATTTTCTGCAAAAAGCACAGATCTAGTTGCAGTGAATATCTCCAGCGGTGGAGAAAATCATCTCAATAACAACAGTAGCAGCAGTGTGGCTGTATTTGACCTCATTACTCACAACCTCTTCTTGGACCTGCTCCCCCAGGTGGGACAGGTGCCTGGAAAAGTTCAGAGTTCAGTCATCACACACTTAGCTGCATGTGATCTGGTGGATTTCCCTGAACAGGAAGAAGACAGCTGCTATCTCTGTCCCAGACTGGAAATAAAACACAAAGACGTTTAAAAAAAAAAAAAGAGTTACCAGTAAGATTATAATAAAAATAAAAATCTTCTTTCAGCTTCTCCCTGCGTTAGGGGTCGCCACAGCGAACTAGTCACATGAAGATTTGGCAAATTGTTTTTACGCCGGATGCCCTTCCTGACACAACCACAGACCACCGAGCTATCACAGCCCTCTGTGTGGAGCAGAGAGATTGTATCTAGGGTGCCCGGGGGAGCAGATGGTGTGGGTTAAGGGCCTTGCTCAAGGGCCCAGAGTGGGGCAGATGAGGGTGGAGACAGGTGTGACTGCTTCACTTATCCCACCTACATTTATTTTTTTGTGTTGTCGGTACCGGGGCTTGAACCGGCGACCTTCGGATCACAAGCTCACCGTTTTAACCTCTGCGCCACCACTCCCAGTTAATAAGATTATAATTTTAGATTAAAAAAGTTAATTAGATAATAATAATTAAAGAACAATACCTCTTCTTGAACGGTTGAGGTGGTTAAATCTCTCGATCATCATCATCAGGGCAGGGCTTTAATTGGCTCCAGGGCTTGTTGACAATATCAGTTTTAACTTTTTCATAAAGTGCTGAACTTTTTGGCTGAAGTGTTGACATGATGATGTTGTAGCAGGCTCAAGAACTTTAAAGCCGGCGCATAAACAACATTCAGGCGTAGATCCAGAGCTTTAAAAATCCTACAGCTTGTGTTATTGATCTGGACCGCTCTGAAGAAGGTTGTTTAAATGCAGCTGCTGTTCGGTGTTTGCAACAAGCTGCTTTTCTTGCTTGTAGAAGAGACGTTCACATTTGGATGATGTTGTTTCAAGTCCGTTAACAAGTTAGACGCGTTGCTGCTGCAGATCCAATCTCCGTGAAACAACGTCCACAAACAGCTTTGGATTTGCGCTCGTCTTTTAACAAGGAAGCCATAACGTTCCCAGACAGCAGACCGCAACGAGAAGCTATAGGCTGCTAAATGCTGCGCGTGCTGCAAGATAATAGCGCTGTGCTGAAACACGCCTAGGAATTTTAGTTCCGCAGCGGATATATTCTCCCGTTAATAACGTTTAATGAGTGAAAAAATAACGGAAACGGACAGGTGGACCGAACCGAACGTGTTGTACTGAAATCGTTCGGTACACCCATGTGTACCGTTACATCCCTACCGTGTTTTCCGGAATATAGGTCGCACCGGAATATAGGTCGCATTGTCCAATTATTGCCAAAAATTTGGAAAAATCCATATATAGGTCACACCTGAATACAGGTCGCACCTACGTCAAAATGTGGACCGTGTTTAGCTCTGCTGCAAATGTCTCTTCCACAGGAGCGCACAGCAAGGCTTTTAAGAAGATGAACACTTATGGTGAATCCAGACCGAATGCGTTTTCTACTGCAGGAACGTCCAGTTTACATGCAAAGTCTATGGTGGACGCACCTCCAGCAGCCTCCTGGCGTCTTGCGTCACGTCGCGTGCGTGTTGAGCGTGCTGGAGAGCGATTTCCGTGCACGTGAACCCGCGTCAGCCTCCAAAGCACGCCTCCAACATGCTGAAGATTTCGCCGTTCAACTTTCAAACGCCGCTCAAACTCTACCCGATTGGTTGGTGTGTCAACCAATCAGGGAGAGTCGGGGGAGAAGAGAGGGGGTCAGGGGGAGAGTCCCTATGTGACGCGGAAACCAGTGACGCGGAAACCATTGCGCATGTGACGTATTGTTTGTGGAACACAGAAAAAACCCGCGGAG
>JBBPBX010025155.1:0-11725 GCA_038048925.1 Garcialebias charrua | reverse complement strand
CCAGGGGCCTCATGTACAAAGACTTGCGTGGACTTCTTACTGAAACGTGACGTACGGTCAAATCCAGAAAACGGCGTACGCACAAAAAAATCCAGATGTATCAAACTGTGCGTACGCCGGAATCCACGCACATTGCTTTTGTACATCACAATCAACGTGGAATTGAGCGCACATGAGAGAGTGGCCGACTCCGCCTTTGACACGCCTCCATATAAATATGCAAATTCATTTAAATATGCCCTGCACCAGAGGAATGTCGTCTTTGCTCTATTGCAAATCATGTCGAAACGTGGAAAAAAGAGGAACTTCACGGACTGTGAACTGGAGACACTTCTGAGTGAGGTAGAGGCACGGAAAAAAGTTTTGTTTGGCACGCTGTCCTCTGGCGTTACAGCTAAGTGCAAAAGGCGTGAGTGGGACAGCCTGTGTGAAGCTGTAAATGCTGTGGGGTCAGAGCAGCGAACACCGGCAGAACTAAAAAAAAAGTGGTCAGATATTAAGGTGGATGTGAAACGGAGGACAGCTGCCCATCGCCAGAGTGTGACGAAAACAGGCGGGGGGACAGGAGATGACGACATCACTCCATTTGACCAGAGGGTTGCCAGTATTGTGGGTGACACGGCCCTCACAGGTGTAGTGGCTCCGCATGTGGGGGATTCGGATTGTACCCAAAGTAAGTAAATAAGTCAGTGTTAATTCTAAATGCCATAAAATATCTTGTTTTCATACTGACCCGAGACTTCAACTTTAACACAGCAGGAGTGACACAGTAATACTCCATATTAAAAGAATAACAGCATATAACATATATCATGAAAATGACAAAAGTTATTATTTTGATCACATCAGCCTAAAATCAAAGATAGAAATAGTCTCTTTTGGTGACTATGTTCTCAGCTTACAACTAATGGAATAATTTGTAGTAAATGTCTCGCTTTACTGAGAGGTCAGTAAAGGTCATCACTGGACAGTTCAAAAACCTTAGTTTGACCCTGGGTAGGTCCACTACAACTATAAGAATAAAAAGTCTTCAGTCATGGGATTTATTTATATATATTTTTTACATGTACACATCTTATTTTGCCATCAGGGAATGAAACAGAAGACACGTAGTCTGCTGCCTCAGACTTTGGATGCTCCTCCAGTGTCCCTGGAACGTCTGGCACCACGGGCACATCCAGCACACCCCACCTGCCAGCAGCTGATGTCCGTCCTACTGGCCGTGTTCTGACGACAGCTGTCCTGCAGACACAGCAGGAAATAGTTTCCGGCATTAATGGCATCAATGACCGCCTGGACCAACTGATCGGATCCTCGCAGACATTAACAGAACATTAAATGCACTGATTAAGTGATAATGTGTACTTGCCTGTTTTATATATTTGCTATCACATTTTGCTTTTTGTATCCACTCATCTAATTGCGTCCATGTGGATGTAATAATTGTTAATCATGTGTGTTTGGTGTGAACAATAATGATTTTCACATCATGAACAGTTTCTCAGAATCACTTCTAAGTGTCGCCAATGGAACCAAAACCACAGAAACGTGCGTACGCCAGCCCTGGAGTTGGCGTGGGGCTGCGCACATTTCCACGTTCAGTTCTGTTTTGATACATACAGAGTTTTGCATGGAAAATGGCGTACGCAAGGTTTTTACGGGTTGATACATGAGGCCCTAGGTCTTCTTCCAGCTTCAGGATGGTTAATAAAAAAAGGCTCCAAGTTGAGCGGGTCGCTCATGCCTCCATCAACAACGACAACGTCTTCTTATCTCACAACTTCTTCTTCGGCTTCTCACGGCTTCTTCATTCGGCTTTATCATTTGGATCTTCTTCGGCTGCTACATTCGGCTACTTCGTTCAGCTTCTTCTCACGGCTTCATCATTCGGATCTTCTTCGGCTGCTACATTCGGCTTCTTCGGTCACTTCTTTTGGCTTCTTCGGCTTTATCATCTGCTACTTCTTTTGGCTTCATCGGCTACGGACTCTCTGCTGCTACTGCTTCGGAACTCTCTCTTGCTTCTGTGGCTTGGACCTAATATAGAGGGAGCAACCACCCTACCTACAGTGTGCTTTAATTAAGCAATAGCTGAAGTCAATCAGCCACTCAACTTTTGAACATCTCATCCCTTTGACCTGAATAAAATGACATGCCCAGGGCATGTAACAACAACAATGTTTAATATTCTGTTTGATTATTATTTTTTTGCCTACAAGTACTAAATGATAGCAAAGTATAAATGCTGGAGTTAGTTTAATCTAGATATTTTTTAAATAGTGTTACAGAATTATTTTGATCAGGTTTGCACACAAAAAAACTCGTAAGAATTCTGGACAAACTGTCAAACTCATCTTTGTGATTTCTAACAGATGCTTGTGTAAATCTCTCTCATGTAACAAGTGTTACAAGATGGAGTGTGCTTTACTATAGTCTGTCTTTATGCTTACACAGCTGTGTGTGCACTACTTTTATATTTGTGTCTCTGACATTTAGCTGATGCTGTAATCCGGAGGAACCAGCAAAACCACTTTATAAATGAAACAAAGTTGCTGCAGGGAAAAAAAATCCTCAACTCTGACAAGTCAGCAGTGCATTCATCCCTTACACTACAAACACACAAACGCAATGGGGACAAGCCAACAGTGTGTTCATGCCCCAACACCTCAGCAACATACCCACACACACTTATAGCAATTGCAGAGCCAGTGAGAAGTCACATTCAACTGAACATTGTCTACCTCATCTCTTTATCTTTCTCACACACACTTGTGCATGAACACACTAACTTCATACCCGGGCACACTGAGGAAACTGCTTTTATGCTTTTGAACCACTCCGCCTTTTTATTTTTCTCTCACCTGCTCATATTTTCCTCAAATAAACATGGACACATATATTCTCCTCTCAGCCAAGACAGGCACTATTTTGGGAATGAGCAAGAGTGTGCAAAATGTGTGGCCTGATTCATCGGTCTATCTTCTGCTCCATCAAACACTCATGAACACGACTTCCAGATACCTAAAATCCTGGGACCCATTGCTGACCTGGAAGGAACTTCTTCTTCCTCTTCTTTCAGCCGTACCTCCTTCAGGGGTTGCCACAGTGTGTCATCCTCCATTTCACTCTGGCCTCAATCCAACTACCTCCATGTCCTCCCTAACTGCACCCATATGGGAACATTACACCTTCTTCCATTTGAGAACCATGGCCGTCCTGTGTCTGCTGGACACTACATTGAGATGTTGGACCAGAGCCTCCAGGATTGTTAAAAACCCATACCCCAACAACAGCCCCATTTCAGCTGTTGAAATCAGACAAGATGTATTAAAGCATTATGGTCAAGATTGAGAGACTTACTGTAGGCTGAGTTATTATTCCCAGACTTCTTAATACACCATATTCCACCACACAAACACTCACTGAGCATCTGAACAAACATTGTTCTTCCCACATCCACCATCAGATCCTGCTAACCTCGAGTCAGTGCACAATGATCTTGTTTTTAATCTCTTCATGATTGCTTTTGCACACTGATTAAATTAAAACTTGCCAATACTTTTAGTATTTTGTTTTTAAGTTTTGATCTAAACTAACTTATCCTCCTGTCAAATTGTTGATTTCAATATTTTTCCTTTATTAATTTGCAAAGCCTATATTAGTGGTTCCTGATACATGACTCAAACAAGTGGACATGTTTGAAGATTTTACAGATGAAGTGACTTAAACAAGGGGGACTTAGCAAAAAGAGACCATTATGTAGGGGTTCGAAATCATAAACAGCACTGCATCAGATCCAAAGATTGTTTTGCGGTTGTTTTGCATCATGTACAGAGATGTTGCGGTTTTAGAGGCTTCATTGGTTTTAATATTTATGATCCTACATCATTACAGCAAAAAAACATTGAATGTACTGTATATGGGAAAAGGTGTAGCTCCTCGGGCTCTTTTTGAAAAATGTCTTCATTGGTTATTATTGGTAATCTTAAACCAGGTAATCTGTTGAAATTAGGCATAATTTCTAGTAATCCTAACAAACTTATTTCTAAGAAAAAGTTGAAGTCAATATCATACATTTTACCCTGTATCACTAGTGTAGTGATATAGGCCCTCTGTCTTGACCTTCAAGTACACCTCTCTGCATCTCTCTGAAACTCTCAGTGTTACACCTTCTTGAAGCCCTCAAGGAGACGAGTGGACACTATTTTGGTTAACAATTATTATGAATTAATGGACACTAATTAATCAGATTGAACTTTCTCTTTAATGTGTGTTAATTCAGAATTGATCTACAGTATATTTTGTCATTTTAATGATGATCTGTTACTTGCATGAGTTTGACCCTTCTGCTGGTTTATTCTACAATACAAGTGTGCTCTGAAATCTAGGACATGAGTCAGGGTAAGCTGTTCACTTCCTTCTCTGTTTTGTCTTCAACCTAGACTCAACAGGCCAGTCCATCTGGCTGTTTATGTAAACTGTTTTCCTGTTGTCCGTCAGAGACAGTTCTGCCTATGAGATGAAAACCCATCTCTTATTTTGTTAAAACCAGCCAATAGTTATTAAGGAGGTGGGTCAGACCCCGCCTCCCATATAAAGGGGCACTTCCTATTTTGACTTTAGAGTCGGAGGGAAGAACATCCTAAGAACTTGGTTTCTTCTCTGGAAAAAGCTGGAGACGTTCCGGTCATTGTGTCAACTAGACCCACGTTTCAGCTGGAGTTACAGTAAAGCTTACTGTAACTCATTCACTCATCTTCTGGAAGAATTTGTTTTCTGAAGTTTTATTTTGAAAAATCAGTCTGTGCGCTTGACCGTTGTTTCCTGCCGAGGGAGGCGAGTTTCCTCGTATCGTGAATCAGCCACACACGCTGAAGTTCCAACTGGACGGCCGGTGGACAAACCCATCCACGTGTGTGTCCAGACACTTCTCCACTCTTATCTCCAAGAGACGAACCGTCAACAGGTAACGAGTCGTGGTGTGTTTGAGCGTGCGGGAGCCCAGCAGTCTGCTCGTGTGGGAAAAGAGGTGTCACCCAGTCTGGTTCAAAATAACCAACTTCAGTTAACTTAGCTTTCACTTATCTCAAATCTTCCTCCTATTTCTTCTTTTCATAAGCTATTAATCTGTTAAGTAATGTGCCAACAGAAAAGTTAATAACTGTCTGTTTGTTTTAATTTGAATTCTTGTCAACGTAGTTATTAAATCAGAGCTAATATCGATACAAATGTTTAATGTAATTTTTGTGATAGTTTCAATAAAAGGTCTATTTTCTGGTAGACCAACATAAGTTGAAGTCTCTCGTGAAATTACATTTCTGGCTAATCACATCACCGATTTATTGATTTATTCTGAAAAAGTTGAGACCCCGTGAAACTGATGGTAGGTTTGTGTAGATAAAATCTGCTCGGATCTTTCATCTAAACTATAGGTAAGTCAGTAAACTGACCTCGTAAGTGTTTGATTACACAAACGGCCTATAGATTTATTACACTAGTTAGATATTTCTTACATTTTGCCTATACTGTAGACTGGTCTGTATGACTCACATAGACAGCATTTTAAACAGCCATTCTTAAGGAACCCATCATTGTATCCCATTTTATGACAGAAAATCACAGGTTTTACTGAGATATTTAGGCTCCAGATCCCAGACTGGCTCCAAAATTACAACATAGCAGCACCCAGAAACTGATTATTATGGCTTCACGGGGAGACGATTTGTTCACCTTTTCTATGTTGATGGTTAGAATCCTCAAAGTACACAAAGTTAAGGGTAATTTTCTTTCATTGCTAAAAGTTTTAAAGTGTTTCAGCTTCACATTGCCAGCATCAACGCTAAGGAAATAAGAATTGTAGAATTGTTCAGAGAAGCTCTGTGATCATTAACATGGAGCTGCTGTTCTGTGTATCTGAGAGCTGCTCTGGCTTACTCACAGTCTCTGAAACTGAGGAGTTCTCCACTATCAAACAGAGTTGATAACATTGCCACTTGTCAATATTATTATTTAATATTTTATGCCTGAGAACTGATCTGGGTCAGTATGTATTTCTACTGGTATTACAAATATCTGAAGGCTCTTTGTAAATGTAGTTTGCAAAGTATTTTTTATTTTATTTAAAAGTAACATTTCATATTCAACTAATTAGAGGCATTCTGAAAAATAAGGTCACTGATGTTGACCCAAAAGCATAGTCATATGGAGTCACATAAAGTCACATAGTCACACTAGCTTTACACACTACACTGACACAGCAGTGTGCTTTTTTATTGCTTTGGCTGTAGGTAGTACAGTATGTCACTTGGTTGGAACTATTGTTGAATAGCTGGTGACTCAAAAGTATGAGAAATACAGTACAACAAAAATCTTGAGTGTTTGTGATTAGTAAAGAGCATTTTGTGTGGCCAACTTTGGAAAATCTTTGTCTATTTTGCATACATGTATGTGTGGCTTGCAAAATTGTATTCTTGGCTGTGCACATTCTTTTGTTGCTCACTTCCACCCATTAGCACTTTGAGATTTTTATTAATGAAAAGTGCGGTATAAATTGAATTCATTATTATTATTATACCCACCTCAGCGTGATGTGTAACCCAGATTTTTAAATTGATGTACTGGAGTATACCAGTTTTTAAATGTTTTTTTTAATCGTTGGTTTGGTTTTTAGACCTGAGCTGCGAATATTTTTGTCAGAAAAGATTCAAAATTCAACTCTATTACTCTTGAAATGGGTTGGAGATGCGTGAAACAAAATCAAGACGTCTACCACGTGTGCAAATATTTTGAGAGAAAACGTGGCACAAATTGATGAACAAGTTCAAAAATCAAGCAACAAGAATGTGCACTGATGCTAATTACACAAATTGAGACTATAAACGCTTCAAGACCATTCGAAGACTCCCTTACTAATTGTGTTTGCTTCCTAGTCACCAACAGTCACAGCCCGATAAGATCATCTGTTCAGATGTTAGTAATACTACAAATGTATTTTATATTGTTTTTATTTGGAAATGGCAATAATTGGTCATATTATTGGACTGGTTCATCTCTACCCTGAAACATGTGCCTTGCCATTTGCATCTAAATATTAAGTGGTCCTCATCGTAACACTTTACACTTGTAAAACCCCATCTTCCAAACATTGTTATATTTGTTCTAATGTTTTTGTCTTAAAAACTGCACTTTATAGTTACTGATCAAGTAAAATGTTGTGCACTTCCCTCAGCAGAATTCAGAGACAGGCAAATAGAAACAAACGTCACATACTGCTGTTTGTGAGCTATGAAAGATATGGAGGTGGAGTGAAGCTAGTAATGAAAAAAGGAGAGTCGAGTTGCTATAAATGTTGAGTAGGAATCAAACTGATAAGATGTGACAAGCTCAGAGCATCAGAGCCAAGAAAGCCGCAGTATGCTTTCTGTGTCTTCCTGTATCACATACATTCTGATGTACACATCAAGATATTGGCCATTTGTGATGAGTTCACTCTCAGAAGATGTTCACTCATGCACTTCAAAAATCCTGCTGTCTCTACAGCTACACATGTACAGTGGGCAGAGGAATAGTTATGGGGTATTGCAGAATAAAAGCTCATCCAAATCCTGATCAATTATTGATCACAGGTGAAGTCAGAGTGATGTTTTTCCTCATCTGTGTGTGCACATTTGTGTGTGTGTTTTCCTAAACCATTATCCAAATGTTTCATGTCACTAAACACATTTTAATAAAACTCTTCACATGCAATCATGGTGATAAACATCTACAACTGATTACCTTTTGGAGTTGATCTGATTCAATGTTCACCACCGTTAATTGACCTTAGCTTACACACAAATAGCTGCAGCTCAGACAATTTTACATACAGGTATATTGTGTTAAGATTTGGTGTAATAGTAGATATTGGTTATTTAAAGCACACGGTCCAAACAGATCATGCAAGGTATAATATGTAGTTGTCAGTGGTGGGCTGATGAACGCTAGATAGCGCTAAAGCGCTAATCCGCTTACAGTGGACCTAAACTTTTTGTCAGCGTTTTTGTGGATTGACTAACTTTTATAATTCATAAGCGGATTTGTGCTATTTTTATTTAAAATGCAGTACCGCTAATAACTAATTATCTATCAGTAAAAACCAATAAACTTATTTACAAGCTCTTATGCTGCTTGTTTTACCTTTTTCCCCACCGTAAAGAGCAGAGAGGAGGGAGGGTGTGAGGGGGAGCAGAGGGGAGAACAGACTCGGATCTACCATGTAGGTAAATGATGCCGTTGCCTGGGGATCCCATCAGCATGGGGCCCCGGCCCCGCCGCGCCCCGGCCAGTCACCTACATCCCTAACATTGATCCTGCTTGTTAATGTACATTTAACATAAAAATAATTATAGTTACGATGAAAACGATCATTAAATACGCAATAAAAAAACGGTCGATTTCTTTATCCCCCTACTAAAAATGGACTATTCCATCTTGACATCTTCCGGGTCAGAGGTGAACTCAGGGGCTAATTCTGTGGCTAGCTGGCTGCGCTCGGTCTCTTCATAAATCCGCAGAGAACCCCGCTGTTTCAAGCCAAATTAACGCGGCCGGAGGATTTTATTGTGTGTTTTGTGTCGACCATTTGACGGTGAGTCGTTATTTTTATGTATTTTAGTTACTTTTCATTAAATCTGTTGACTACCTATAGACGCTAACTCTGTGTCCAGCTGGTTGGTTGTGCTGGGTTACTAATGGATAAATCCGCAGAGAACCCCGCTGTTTCAAGCCAAATTAACGTGGCCGGAGGATTTTATTGTGTGTTTTGTGTCGACCATTCGACGGTGAGTCATTAGTTTTATGTATTTGGGTTACTTTTATGTATAAATGCGGTGGCGACACACCCGTGTATTTGAGATTTAAAAGTGGTTTTAGGGATTAAAAGTTCATTCTATTTTTTGTTAATTTCGTGGCCGAATAGAATATATGTACGTAAAGTATTAAATAAATCCTTTGATTTTTGTAATTTCATCCTTTTAGGATCATTTTTGTTACTTTTCAGTTGGCAGTGTAGTGCAAATTTTGCATAACGCTGCCGGCTATATATAAATATATATATATATAATATATAAATATATAAATAGCGGATTAGATTAGCTTCCCCTAATTTTCATAAGACATTTGTGCTTTTGAAATTGTGGACCTAAAAAAATTAATAAGCGTTTTAGAAATTGTGGAACTAATTTTTTAATTTGCGTTGCCCACCACTGGTAGTTGTACATTATGTGACCAAAATTACTAGAATGCCATAATTTTCCATCATACTTGCACCACTCGGGTGGCTGCATGTTGGAGTAGATCTGTTACTTTCCTTCTGGTTTTGCTTTTGGAAACTTTCATTCCTCTTTTGCTCGATGTAAGTCACATTTTCTGGATGATTGTTTCCTCTGGTCTCGGATGCTGTGCAGCAGGAAGGATTTTTATTGAAACTATTAGTTTTGGACATTTGTTATGATGCATAACCATAGCAACAATTTGTATTTTTTACAACTGGGAGCAGCTGATTAACACCTTAAATGCTCAAATAATATCTCAGCTACAGCCCCAAATAGCAAATGAGTCGAAAAGGAGGCACCGTGAATGCATTCCCATCTACCTCCCAGCTGTGCTCGAGTGCCTGACCACTGAGGTCCTGCAACTAGCAGGAAACATGGCTTGTGACAGCAAAAGGACTGGATCATCTGCCGGCACCTGCAGCTGCCTGTCCGCAATGACAAGGAGCTTGGCGGGCTACTAAGAGGAGTGGCCATCACTCTGGGAGGAGTTCAGCCCGACATTCGGGCGGTCCTGCAGCCATGAGGAATCAAGAGGCCAGCTGAGTCTAGTTGGATGGATCAGATGGTATCTGCGGCCAGTGTCTTTGTATCCACTGTGGGACAGACCTTTACAAGAGATCCTTCCTGTCTACATCCATCATCATCTATAACATATTTTAATGAAACAAGGATAACGAGTTACAACAACATTTCATTTCCCTTTGGGATTAATTAAGTATTTTTGAATTTTAATTGAATAAGGCCTAAACTCTAGATTGAAAGGCAGTGGGTGATATACATTCTGTCAATGAGTGATTGTCCTTTTATTTAGTTTGCCATCAAGTCATGCAAGAAATTACCGGTAACTAATTAGTACCTGCATAAAGCTGAGTGGAGCAAAGTGTAGTATTGTATCAGCTTTATTTTGTAGCTCTTGCACCGTCTCATCGTCCCATCCATCTATTATATTGTTGTATGTGGTCGTAAAACATTTTATTTATCCTCACCAATGTCTGGCCATGCACTTTTGTGCAACTCAGTACTGGAGACTAAACTGGCCACAGAAAGTTGTTTTCCCGGCCTCTCCTATTGATCTTCTGGTATCTCTAAAGATCAGCCACCTACCTGCCTTGGATCTCCAGCTCATATCAAAGGTGATGCAGCTTTAGTTCTTCTGTCATCCGTGCCTGTCTGAAACCTGTTGCTGTGATTCTTCCCGCTGATCCTGCAGTGTTTGCTTACTCGGTTGTGCCTGCGTGTCACCGAATGTCGGCTTTGGAAGCGCAGCATGTAAAGAGCCTTTTAGTATCATCCTCCCAGCTTGCTGCATCTGTCTGCTTGGAGTTTTCAAGCCCACATCTTCACATGAGTTCATTTGTATCAGACTGTCACTCTGATTTTCTTTTGAAGCTGATAACTACTCACACACTTTGCTTTCTTACTGTGTTAACCTCAAATTTCCCCAGATAATGACATGAAAACATAAATTAAAAATACATTTAAAAGGTTAAATTTCCATTTTAATACAGATATTTTTTATAAGATCCTAGGTTTACAAGCAAAATTTACTTGAGCAAAATTATTTTAAAAGTTGTTTGAAAATGCATAGTACCTTTGGTAAGTAATAAATCTTAAGATATATTGTAATGAATGCTCAAATAGTGATTGGTTTTAGAATACAACTGAGGTAAGGCACAATCTTTATGATAGCAGGCCACTGATTTGTTTGTTCCATAAACTCTACAATTTGTGAGCTAGCTATAAGTCACGCAGCACATTATAATCAAGTGCTGAGAAATACTGTTAGTGTGTTGTGTCTCTAATGGAAAAAATTATCTTAAAGAACAATGTGATTTTTGTATTTTTTATTTATTTAATTTAGAAACAATGTAAAATCTAATATGGCATCAAAGGTGCTATTTTTAGACTCAGACTCCTACTCTCTTGATGCAATCTGACAATAGTTGAGCTTTTAGTAGTAGTATGAAGCGTAAAAAACACCCAGCTATATTATTTTTGCAGGATTCTGAAGGAGGATGCTAAATCTTTTAATGGACTTGATTATCAAAGTAATCAAATTCATTGTTCTGTTTGAAATAATCAAATAAATGTTTTGAAGCTTGATTTGAAATGTGTCAAATCTTAAAAATAATTATTGCATTGAAAATATAAAAAAATCCAAAGTTGTATATGTGCCACCATGTTAATGCATAAGAAACAAGCACATTTTATTATAATTATGGTTTGCTGCTAAAATGTTCAGACACTCAACCTAAGAGAATCATACCATAGAGCAGAACACGTTTTAAATATATATTTTTTTTACTAGTTGCAGGTTTGCAAATTGCCATAACATGTATAACTAGCTAGTCGCATAGCTTTTCAGATTGATGAATTGAGAGGAGCTCAGTTGGATTACAGTTCCCAAACTGAAG
>JBBPBX010025154.1:19274-39123 GCA_038048925.1 Garcialebias charrua | reverse complement strand
TAAAAACAAGTCTCTCTCGTAAATGAGTCCTCGAAGCTCAATGAGACTAACAACCTGTATAAATAAAGGTTGAATTGAAATTACTGTTTTAGAGAGCAACAACAAGCTGAGCAGCTCCGATTCTGTCAAGCGTCCTACCCCCCCACCCCAAACACACACACACACACACACACACACATCCCTGTTCGACCTGGACTCTTCTCAGCTGAATTCAGTCCTGCGTGCCTTCAGGTGCTTCAGTTGTCCAGCTAAGGACAATCCATCCATCCATCCATTTATTTTATGAAAATAAAATAATAAAAAAATAAAACAGTTGCCTTATAATCTAGCTGTTTTTGCCATCTTATTTTATTTTGCAATATTTATATTTGTATGCCTCTTTTATGGTTGTATATTGTTGTCGTTGTTGTCCATTGTTGTCATCATTCTTTGTTGAAATCAGGTCTCTCTTGTAAATGAGTCCTCGAGGCTCAATGGAATAAACCTGTCTAAATAAAGGTTGAATGAATGAATGAATGAAAGAAAATTGTCTTGTTGACATTTTACTTGCTGTTATTTTGACAAATTTGTGCTGTTGTTTTGAAAGGTGTTTAATGTGATTAATACTCATACATTTTCTTGTTGTATTATCTTTTTTACTGTAAGCTTTTTGATTTATGTCTGAAATGTAGAGTTCTGACACATCAGCAGTTGTGCATGCACTCTGCAGAGCTGTCTGGAGATGCTCTTTTGTGTAAAACGTGCACTGTCTGCAGGGCGCACAGATGAAGGTGGATGAAGATGCTTTAATCCCGCGGGACCTGTGGTCCACGTCTCTGCTTGGCAGGAGCGTGTACACGAGCTGATGCGCGTAGTGCAGCCGGAACATCCTTTCCACAGACTGGGCAACATTTTCTTCTTCTTCTTCTTCTTCTTCTTCTTCTTCTTCTTCTTCTTCTTCTTCTTCTTCTTCTTCTTCTTCTTCTTCTTCTTCTTCTTCTTCTTCTTCTTCTTCTTCTTCTTCTTCTTCTTCCTTACAAGACTTATGTTAAGATCCTGAACAAGAGAACTCTGCAAAACAGAGCTGTCAGCGTGTGGGACAACAAACTCGGAAATCAGAGGCCCCAGTGGAGGACTCTTTACAAACCTCCAATAAAGAAACGGACTGGCGATCTTCAATGGAGGATCCTTCACGGTGCCATTGCAACAAACTCATTTTTGTCTGTCATCAATCCTGAGGTTTTAAACGAGTGTCCTTTTTGCAGTCTGTCTGAGAGTGTTTTTCATGTTTTTACAGATTGTGCTAGACTGATTGATCTGTTTAATCTAATGACAACGATCTTTAGCCTCTTTGACACCGTTTTCACCAAATCAGTTTTCATTAATGGAGTACGTTACAGCAAAGCCACAAAGTTTAAATCCCAAACTTTAAACTTTCTGGTAGCCGAAGCAAAAATGGCTGTTTATTTGTCTCGCAGGGACAGACTGCAGGCTGGACCTCAACTTGATGCCGTGGCTCTGTGGAAGTGCAACGTCAAGGCCAGACTGGCGCTGGAGTTTTGCTTCCACAGAGACACTGGACACTTGGAGAGTTTTGTGAAACTGTGGGGATTTAAGAAGGTTTTATGCACCATTTCTGATCAGGGAGAAATACAATACAACAAGCTCCTCATGTAAATATTTTATTTTATTTTAAGCTTGCTGATGTCCTGATCATATTTTTAACACTGTTGTGTTAATTTTATTATTGTGTAAATAAAGTTTTGTTAAAAATCAAAATCTTCTTCTTCTTCTTCTTCTTCTTCTTCTTTTCAATTGTACTGAAGATGAGTCTTTAGACCGAAATCATGTAGAGCCTCACCCAGCAGCCCAGCGTGCTCTGCGGCAGCTGGTCTCGTCTCATGGCCTGGTGGATGTATGGAGGAGGATGCATGCAGGCCCCAGACAGTACACGTGGTCCCACAGTAAAGAGAATCACATTTCTTTAGCTAGCCTCGACCGCTTCTATTGTTTTAAACATCATTTTAACGTGGTTAAAACTTGTCAGATTTCACCAGTTGCCTTTACAGATCACGCGCTGGTTTTAAATAATGTTTTTATCAGAAACATTTTACCAAAGAGCGACTACTGGCACTTTAACTCAGTTTTAACTCATGACCGTAATTTCAAAGAGACTCTGAGCTGTTTTATGAATATGTTTAGATAGAGAAAGGGTGATTTCACATGTTTGCAACAGTGGTGGGACCACGGAAAAGTTCAAATAAAACAGCTGTGTCAACAACACACTCTCAACATTACTCGCAACTTCACCAGATCTATCAAAGATATGGAGATTGATATAGTGGAACTAGAACACCTTTGTGAAACCACAGGAAATCGAGAGCACATTGAAGCCCTCAAATCTAAAAAATCAGTTCTGACAAACCTACTGGATGCTAAGGTCCAAGGCGTGTTAGTCAAGTCCCGGATGCAGAACATCACAGAGATGGATGCTCCTTCCAGCTTCTTTTTCAACCTGGAGAGGAAACACGGGCAAAGAAAACTAATCCACTCTCTCTTGTCGGAAACCGGGTAGCAACTGAGTGAGCCAAGCCAGATCAGGAGGAGGGCTATGGAATTTTACTCCTCGTTATTCAAAAGTGAATACGAGAGGAACGGCGAGCTGTTCAGGGAGTTCTGCAGTGGACTACCCCAGGTCTCTGAGGAGACCAACACTGACCTGGAGCGCCCCCTAGGGCTTCAGGAGCTCAGCACAGCCCTCCAAAGCATGCAGGGCCAGAAAGGTCCCAGAATTGATGGGCTCACGGTGGAGTTCTACAAGGCCTACTGGGACATCCTGGCAGGGGACCTGCTGGATGTTTTCACTGAAAGCCTGATCATTGGCTCACTACTCCTGTCGTGCCGAAGAGCGGTCATCACTCTTCTGCCCAAAAAAGGGAATCTACAGGAGATAAAGAGTTGGCGCCCCGTGTCTCTCCTCTGCACTGACTACAAAATCCTCTCCAAGGCCCTGGCAACCAGGATGAGAGAAGCAATGGAACAGGTCATCCACCGAGACCAGACTTATTGCGTCCCAAGCAGGTCCATGGTAGATAATATCCACCTGATTTGTGATGTTTTGGAAGTCTCCAGTTCATTAGGTCTGAACACAGCATTGGTCTCACTTGACTAAGAAAAGGCTTTTGACCACGTTGAGCACAGCTTCCTCTGGGAAACCATGGAGAGGTTTGGATTCAGCGCTGGATTCATAGCCAAGATCAAGGTGTTGTACAGTAACGTTGAGGGTGTGCTGAAGTTCAACGGTAGCCTGTGTACTCCTTTTAGAGTGTGTAGAGGTGTTCGACAGGGCTGTATGCTCTCGGGAATGCTCTATGCACTCTCCCTGGAACCCCTCCTTCAGAAAATCCGTTCGAGTGTTCATGGTTTTGTTTTACCTGGTTTCAATAGTAGCATAGTTTTATCCACGTACACTGACGACGTTGTTGTTTTTGTAAAAAAATCAACATTATGTCGACACACTAAGTGAAATCACAGAAAGTTTTTCAACCATGTCTGCTGCAAGGGTAAACTGGGGAAAGAGCACAACCCTTGCCGTGGGCGAGTGGCCTGAAGGGCTTCCAGTTCTGCCTCAAAACCTCCCGTGGAGGAGAGATGGCCTAGAGTATCTCGGTGTCCTTCTAGAGAATAAAGCTTCAGTACAGAAAAACTGGGACAATGTGGTGCAAAAAGTCAAGAATAAATTGGAAAAATGGAAATGGATACACTCAAAAATGTCCTACAGAGGCAGAGTACTGGTGTTAAACAACTTGGTTGTATCACAACTGTGGCACAAACTTTCTGTTCTAGACCCACCTCCAGACCTGTTGATAAAAATACAATCTGAGATGGTCAATTTCTTTTGGGACGGGCGACATTGGGTGCCACAGTCAATCCTGTTCTTACCACGAGAAGAGGGGGGGACAGGGCCTTGTCCACTTGGCCAGCAGAACAGCCACGTTTCGAATGCAGTTCCTCCAGAAGGACCTGGCAGGATCTCCTGACACTGTGTGGAGAGACGTAGCCAGCTGCATCCTCAGACGTGTGAGCGGGCTAGGGCTGGATGGTGCTCTGTTTCTAACTAATGTTAACCTTTTAAAGATAAAGGACGTGCCCCTGTTTTATCAGAGTGTTTTCAAAGTGTTTTCCTTTTTTAAACCAAACAGATCAAAAATGTATTCTTCTCTGCATTGGCTCTTAGAGGAACCACTAGTACCGTATTCGTCGGCGTATAAGTCGCACCGGAGTATAAGTGGCACCAACCTAATTATGCCCAATTAAATGGAAAAATCAACGTATAAGTCGCATCGGCCTATAAGTCGCACCGGTCTATAGGTCGCACCTCACGTGAACTGGTGTTTTGCCCAAAATGGACTGGCTGCCAAATTGTTTGGAAGGACTTTTGACAAGATTATCACATAAAAACTACAGTATTTTGTTTGATGTGTCTTAGTTGAACTTTTCATTAATAAATGAACATTATTTTGGACTGGCTGCCAAATTGTTTGGAAGGACTTTTGACAAGATTATCACATAAAAACTACAGTATTTTGTTTGATGTGTCTTAGTCCCAGTCCCAAAGAGCTCCACAGTGACTGGTCTGAATGACTATAGACCGGTGGCCCTCACCCCGATAGTCGCTAAATGCTTTGAGAAACTGGTCATGTCCCACATCAAGGCAACCGTCAACATCAATGAGGACCCTCATCAATACGCATACCGTGAGAACCGATCAACAGAGGACGCCATTTCTTCCGTGGTCCACACTGCTCTCACCCACCTGGATCAGAAAGACTCATACGTGCGTCTGCTCTTTGTGGACTTCACATCTGCCTTCAACACCATGATCCCCCAAACTCTGATAGACAAACTATCTACACTTGGACTAAGCCCCTCTATTTGTAACTGGGTACTAGACTTCTTAACAGACAGACCACAGTCCGTGAAGATCCACAACTTCTCCTCCTCCACCATAACCCTTAGCACTGGCTCTCCTCAGGGATGTGTGCTGAGCCCCCTTCTGTTCACTCTGCTCACATATGATTGTACAGCCACACTTCCAGGCTGTCATATTGTTAAGTTTGCAGATGATACAGCGGTGGTGGGATGCATTACAAACAATGATGAGTCCAGCTACAGACAGGAGGTGGAACACCTGGAGAGCTGGTGCAAAGAGAACAATCTTCACATGAATGTGAAGAAGACAAAGGAGATGATTGTGGACTTCAGAAGGAACAAACACACCCATGCCCCACTGAAAATAGGTGGGTCTGCAGTGGAAGTGGTCTCCAGCTACAAATACTTGGGTGTACACATGAATGATAACCTCAGCTGGAGCAACAACACCACCAGCCTGATCAAGAAAGGTCATCAGAGACTCTACTTCCTCAGACGGCTGAGACGAGCTGGTCTGAGCAGCCCAGTCCTCACCTCCTTCTACAGGTGTGCAGTGGAGAGCATCCTGTGCTCCAGCATCAACGTGTGGCATGGAGGCTGCACAGTTGAAGAGAGGAAAGCTCTGCAGAGAGTGGTGAAGGCTGCACAGAAGTCTGTTGGAGTCAGTCTCCCCACCATCACAGACATTTACACCTCCAGATGCAGGAAAAGAGCCACCTGCATCATGAAAGACCTCACTCACCCAGCACACTCACTCTTTGCCCCACTCCCCTCAGGACGGAGGTTGAGGAGCATCAAATGTAGAACCACTAGACTGAGGAACAGCTTCTACCCTGAGGCTGTTAGACTCATGAATAAATAAAAATAAAATAAAAAAATAAACACTGCAAAATATCACATCATGCTGATGCTGATCTGTTTTCTTGTTGCTGTATTCATCTGTGACCATCTGCTCATACAAACTCATGTTCGTGCTGCTGTTTATTCCCACTATATTAGGCTTAGTGTATTACTAGTTGATGCTTTTCTTAGTTAGTTCTAGATGTTATTACTGTTTTTCTCTTTCATTGTTGTTGGATGTAACTGGGACCTCGTGTACATAATCTCGTTTTCATCTCATGTACCACATGCGGTGCAAATGACAATAAAGACTCTCTGACTCTGACTCTGACTTAGTTGAACTTTTCATTAATAAATGAACATTATTTTGGACTGGCTGCCAAATTGTTTGGAAGGACTTTTGACAAGATTATCACATAAAAACTACAGTATTTTGTTTGATGTGTCTTAGTTGAACTTTTCATTAATAAATGAACATTATTTTGGACTGGCTGCCAAATTGTTTGGAAGGACTTTTGACAAGATTATCACATAAAAACTACAGTATTTTGTTTGATGTGTCTTAGTTGAACTTTTCATTAATAAATGAACATTATTTTGGACTGGCTGCCAAATTGTTTGGAAGGACTTTTGACAAGATTATCACATAAAAACTACAGTATTTTGTTTGATGTGTCTTAGTTGAACTTTTCATTAATAAATTAACATAATTTTTGTATATTTTGTGTCTTTCATCATTTATCTTTAAAGATAAACACATAAAAATATATTTTTATTAGCTGACATTACAGTAAAAAACGTGTCTCAGTTTAAAATGATGACAGAAACAGATACTGTATTTATTTTATGGTTTTTATTTATTTATTCAAAACCATTGAAGTCTTCATCTTCTGTGTCACTGCACCATTTTTGGACCAGGCAGATGTCAACAGTGTAGGTACTGTAAAGGGTTTCTTAGCGCCCATAGCGGCCGAAACTGGTACTGCACCATTTTTGGAGTTTTTGACCAAAGTCAAATTATGACCAAAATATTGGAAAAATCAACGTATAAGTCGCACCGGCCTATAAGTCGCAGGGCTTAGAAATGTAGGCAAAAAGGTGCGACTTATACGCCGGAGAATACGGTATGTGAAGCGAGAATGGACGTTTGTGATAGCACAGTGCTAGGACTGTCAAAGGCACTGTGCGATTCTGGGATGGTGACCCTGAGGCGCTTGGTGGAGACAGCCGGACCAGTTTTCTCCAACGTCGGAGAAGTGGCTTCGTTACTTGGTTTCCGGTCAGTCAGACTGGTGCAACGCTTCCTGAACTTGGTGAAGGAGAAGATGACAGCTGGAGAGAAGTGTCTGCTACAACAGTGGTTCACAGGGAATCGCCCGCCTGACCCAATGGACCCTTTCCCAGACATTAACCTGGATCCTAACTTTGCAAAAGACAGTGGTCCTCTGCTAAACAATATAGACCCAAAGATGAACTTGTGCAGAACTGGTCAAAAAGTACTTTACAAGACTTATGTTAAGATCCTGAACAAGAGAACTCTGCAAAACAGAGCTGTCAGCGTGTGGGACAACAAACTCGGAAATCAGAGGCCCCAGTGGAGGACTCTTTACAAGCCTCCAACAAAGAAACGGACTGGCGATCTTCAATGGAGGATCCTTCACGGCGCCATTGTAACAAACTCATTTTTATCTGTCATCAATCCTGAGGTTTTAAATGAGTGTCCTTTTTGCAGTCTGTCTGAGAGTGATTTTCACGTTTTTACAGATTGTGCTCGACTGATTGATCTGTTTAATCTAATGACAAAGATTTTAAGCCTCTTTGACACAGTTTTCACCAAATCTGTTTTTATTAATGGAGTACGTTACAGCAAAGCCACAAAGTTTAAATCCCAAACTTTAAACTTTCTGGTAGCCGAAGCAAAAATGGCTGTTTATTTGTCTCGCAGGAACAGACTGCAGGCTGGACCTCAACTTGATGCCATGGCTCTGTGGAAGTGCAACATCAAGGCCAGACTGGCGCTGGAGTTTTGCTTCCACAGAGACACTGGACAAATGGAGAGTTTTGTGAAACTGTGGGGATTTAAAAATGTTTTATGCACCATTTCTGATCAGGGAGAAATACAATACAACAAGCTCCTCATGTAAATATTTTATTTTAAGCTTGCTGATGTCCTGATCATATTTTTAACACTGTTGTGTTAATTTTATTATTGTGTAAATAAAGTTTTGTGAAAAATCAAAAAAAAAATATTCTTCTTCTTCTTCTTCTTCTTCTTCTTCTTCTTCTTCTTCTTCTTCTTCTTCTTTCTTCTTCTTCTTCTTCTTCTTCTTCTTCTTCTTCTTCTTCTTCTTCTTCTTCTATGCTCTATGCACTCTCCCTGGAACCCCTCCTTCAGAAAATCCGTTCGAGGGTTCATGGTTTTGTTTTACCTGGTTTCAACAGTGGCATAGTTTTATCCACGTACGCTGACGACGTTGTTGTCTTTGTAAAAAATCAACAAGATGTCGACACACTAAGTGAAATCACAGAGAGTTTTTCAACCATGTCTGCTGCAAGGGTAAACTGGGGAAAGAGCACAGCCCTCGCCGTGGGCGAGTGGCCTGAAGGGCTCCCAGTTCTGCCTCAAAACCTCCCGTGGAAGAGAGATGGCCTTGAATATCTCGGTGTCCATTTAGGGAATAAGACTTCAGTACAGAAAAACTGGGACAATGTGGTGCAAAAAGTCAAGAATAAATTGGAAAAATGGAAATGGATACACTCAAAAATGTCCTACAGAGGCAGAGTACTGGTGTTAAACAACTTGGTTGCATCACAACTGTGGCACAAACTTTCTGTTCTAGACCCACCTCCAGACCTGTTGGTAAAAATACAATCTGAGATGGTCGATTTCTTTTGGGACGGCCGACATTGGGTGCCACAGTCAGTCCTGTTCTTACCAAGAGAAGAAGGGGGACAGGGCCTTGTCCACCTGGCCAGCAGAACAGCCACGTTTCGAATGCAGTTCCTCCAGAAGTACCTGGCAGGATCTCCTGACACTGTGTGGAGAGACGTGGCCAGCTGCATCCTCAGACGTGTGAGCGGGCTGGGGCTAGATGCTGCTCTGTTTCTAACTAATGTTAGCCTTTTAAAGATAAAAGAAGTGCCCCTGTTTTATCAGAGTGTTTTCAAAGTGTTTTCCTTTTTTAAACCAAACAGATTGAAAGTGTATAATTCTCTGCATTGGCTCTTAGAGGAACCACTAGTATGTGAAGCGAGAATGGACGTTTGTGATAGCACAGTGCCAGGACTGTCAAAGGCACTGTGCGATTCTAGGATGGTGACCCTGAGGCGCTTGGTGGAGACGGCCGGACCAGGTTTCTCCAACGCCGGAGAGGTGGCTTCGTTGCTTGGTTTCCGGTCAGTCAGACTGGTGCAACGCTTCCTGAACTTGGTGAAGGAGAAGATGACAGCTGGAGAGAAATGTCTGCTACAACAGTGGTTCACAGGGAATCGCCCACCTGACCCAATGGACCCTTTCCCAGACATTAACCTGGATCCTAACTTTGCAAAAGACAGTGGTCCTCTGCTAAACAATATAGACCCAAAGATGAACTTGTGCAGAACTGGTCAAAAAGTACTTTACAAGACTTATGTTAAGATCCTGAACAAGAGAACTCTGCAAAACAGAGCTGTCAGCGTGTGGGACAACAAACTCGGAAATCAGAGGCCCCAGTGGAGGACTCTTTACAAACCTCCAATAAAGAAACGGACTGGCGATCTTCAATGGAGGATCCTTCACGGTGCCATTGCAACAAACTCATTTTTGTCTGTCATCAATCCTGAGGTTTTAAACGAGTGTCCTTTTTGCAGTCTGTCTGAGAGTGTTTTTCATGTTTTTACAGATTGTGCTAGACTGATTGATCTGTTTAATCTAATGACAACGATCTTTAGCCTCTTTGACACCGTTTTCACCAAATCGGTTTTCATTAATGGAGTACGTTACAGCAAAGCCACAAAGTTTAAATCCCAAACTTTAAACTTTCTGGTAGCCGAAGCAAAAATGGCTGTTTATTTGTCTCGCAGGGACAGACTGCAGGCTGGACCTCAACTTGATGCCGTGGCTCTGTGGAAGTGCAACATCAAGGCCAGACTGGCGCTGGAGTTTTGCTTCCACAGAGACACTGGACACTTGGAGAGTTTTGTGAAACTGTGGGGATTTAAGAAGGTTTTATGCACCATTTCTGATCAGGGAGAAATACAATACAACAAGCTCCTCATGTAAATATTTTATTTTATTTTAAGCTTGCTGATGTCCTGATCATATTTTTAACACTGTTGTGTTAAATTTATTATTGTGTAAATAAAGTTTTGTGAAAAAAAAATCTTCTTCTTCTTCTTCTTCTTCTTCTTCTGGAGAGAGGACGTGCGTGGAAGAGCTGAGGAGCAGAAAGTGAGAGTGTTCATTCATTCGTTTTTTCTGTCCCTTTTCTACTCTTTTTCACTGGGTGTTTATGTTCATGTTAGTTATTTAATTGTGGTGTTTTAGTGGTTTAGGAAGTTTGTTTGACACGTGTGGCCGTCAGGTGCACGTGCTGGCTGGTGTCTAGCCACCATGATGGCTGCTGGCTCTGGGAACTTCTCCACGCTGACACATAAGAACAGCATCAAGGTGGGTGCTGGTTCTGCGTGCAGCGTGGAGGAAGTTTGTTTGGCGGTGGGGGAGGTGGTTGGACATGAGTCCATTAAGTCCGCAGCCCGCATGAACGGGGCTGTGGTGGTGTTTGTGGAGACAGTGGAGCAGGTCCAGAGACTGGTGGAGGTGGGGATATCAGTTAATGGTTTGTTGCTGCAGGTGTCGCCGCTCGCGCTGCCGACGAGAAAAGTCACACTTTCCAACGTCCCTCCGTTTGTCAGTGATGACTTTCTGATTAAAGAGCTGTCACGACATGGAAAGGTGGTGTCTCCCGTTAAAAATGTGCTGCCGGGGTGTAAATCACCTTTATTGAAACACGTGGTGTCTCACAGGAGGAAGCTGTTCATGGTGCTCAACAGGCGCAATGAGGAGCTGGATGTGCGCTTTCATGTGCGGTTGGACGGTTTTGATTACATTCTGTTTGCAACGTCCTCCAACATGAAGTGCTTTGGCTGTGGTCAGGAGGGACACGTGATTAAAATGTGTCCAGACAGGGCTGGGCCGCGCGCACCGGACCCTAATGAGCAGCAGCCCGCAGCTGCGGACCTGTCCGGTGTGAGAGGAGCGGAGGGGGCTCCCGCTGCCGCGGGGGGCCCTCCTCTGCGGGGGAACCCGCTGCGGCCCCCGCTACCCATTCTGATACTGTTGAGGTGCAGACTGTAGACAGTGAAGGTTCAGAGGGTGGTGTGTGTCTGGAAAAAAGCAGCACGGAGGTGTGTGGTGGTGGTGGTGGTGGTGGTGATGGTGGTGGTGGTGAGACTCAAGTGGGGGAGGGAGACGGGGAGCAGGTTGAACAGGAGGGGGAGCTGGGTGATGAGTTGATGTGTGAGGATCAGAGAGTGGGAGTTGAGGTGGAGGAGGATAGTGAGAATAAAGGTTCAGGAAGTACCAGTGCAGGGTTGGTTTTAGGAGCTGATGTGGAGGGAGAGACAGGTGCGGTCGAAGAGGTGATGGAGCAGGGGGCCTCAGCCCCCAACAAGAGGCGAACTAAAAGGAAAAATGTGGTGGATGCTGTGCAGGCCAGCAGGCAGATGAGCAAGTTGGCTGCAGAGAGGATGGAGGAGTCGGACAGCAGTGACTGTGACAGCGTTTTCTCTGACACCAGTGAAATGTCTGTTTCACAGACAAACAGCACAGAGCCCCGGTACCCAGTGGAGGCTTTTATCACGTTCCTCCAAGATACCAAAGGGCTGAAAGGCATAAAAGTGGAAAGTTTTTTTCCTGATTTGAAAGTATTTCTTTCTTCAGCAAAATTTCACATCAGGAACAAGGAGGTATCAGGTTTTACTTCTCAGGAAATTTACAGATTAAAGAAAACAATGTCAAAAGTTAGAAAACAACTCTGATTACAATGTTGCACAATAGCACTTCATTATTTGTTTTAGTTTGTTGCTGTTTTATTTTTAACTTCTCGCCCATCATGGATACTTTAAAAATAGCATCATTGAACCTGAATGGGGCAAGAGAAGCTGTAAAACGTGCTTTAGTGTATCAGACAATGAACCAGAAGGGAATCGATGTGTTTTATTTGCAAGAAACCCACAGTGATCCTTCTAATGAAGCAGACTGGTACAGAGAGTGGAAAGGGGAGGCCATTTTGAGCCACAGCACCTCCCAGAGTGCAGGAGTGGGCTTCCTCTTTTCAAAAGCTTTCACTCCAAACTCCTTGGAAGTTCAACATGTCGTTCAGGGAAGGTGTATTTTAGTCAGAGCAGTTTTTAATGATTTTAACATGATTTTTATTAATATTTATGCTCCAAATGCCAATGCAGAGAAAAAACGTTTTTTAGAAGAAATTGGGGAGAGGTTGGGTGATTGTGGGTCTGAAGATTATGTTTTTATAGGAGGGGATTTCAACTGCACAGAAAACGAGTCTTTGGACCGCAATCATGCGGAGCCTCATCCAGCGGCCCAGCGTGCTCTGCGGCAGCTGGTCTCGTCTCGTGGCCTGGTGGACGTATGGAGGAGGATGCACGCAGGCTCCAGGCAGTACACGTGGTCCCACCTTAAAGAAAACCGTATCTCTTTAGCTCGTCTTGACCGTTTTTATTGTTTTAAGCACCATTTTAACGTGTTTAGGACATGCCAGATTTTGCCTGTGGCTTTTACAGACCACTCGTTGCTTTTGGGAAGTGTTTTTATCAGAAACATTTTGCCTAGGAGCGCTTACTGGCATTTTAATTCGGTTTTGACACACGACCAGAGTTTTAAAGAGGCTCTAAAGTTTTTTTGGACTGCTTTTAGACAGAGGAAAAGTGATTTTTCCTGTCTGATGCAATGGTGGGACTACGGGAAAGTTCAAATGAAGCAACTTTGTCAACAGCACACTCTCAATGTTACTCGTGACATTACCAGATCTGTCACAGATCTGGAGATTAACATAGTGGATTTAGAACGACTGAGTGAATCCACAGGAAATTCAGAGCACATTGAAGCTCTAAAATCCAAGAAGCTAGTCTTAGCAAACCTGCTGGAAACTAAAGTCCAGGGCGTGTTGGTCAGGTCCCGGATCCAAAACATCACGGAGATGGATGCCCCTTCCAACTTTTTCTTCAGCTTGGAGAGGAAGCACGGGCAGAGGAAGATGATCCACTCCCTGCTGTCAGACACAGGGCAACAACTGAGTGAGCCAGGTCAGATCAGGAGGAGGGCTGTGGAGTTCTACTCTTCTCTGTTCCACAGTGAGTATAAAGAGAATGAGGAGCTGCATCGGGAGTTCTGCAGTGGACTACCCCAGGTTTCTGAGGAGACCAACACCTCCCTGGAGCGCCCACTGGGGCTTCAGGAGCTCCACGCAGCCCTCCAGAGCATGCAGGGCCAGAAGGCTCCTGGCATCGACGGACTCACAGTAGAGTTTTTTAAGGCCTACTGGGACATCCTGGCAGAGGACCTGCTGGATGTTCTTAACGAAAGCCTGGTCACTGGTTCACTCCCGCTGTCTTGCCGCAGGGCAGTTATTACGCTCCTGCCAAAAAAAGGGAACCTGCAGGACATTAAGAACTGGCGCCCTGTGTCTCTCCTCTGCACTGATTATAAAATACTCTCTAAGGCTCTGGCAACTAGGCTGAGGGGAGCTATGGAAGAGGTCATCCACCGGGACCAGACCTATTGCGTCCCCAGCAGGTCTATGGTAGATAACATCTACCTAATCAGAGATGTTTTGGAAGTCTCCAGTTCGTTGGGTTTAAAATCAGCCTTGATTTCATTAGATCAAGAAAAGGCGTTTGACCGCGTCGAGCACGCCTTCCTCTGGAAAACCATGGAAAGGTTTGCGCTGGTCTTATTGCCAAGATTCAGGTACTGTACAGCAACATTGAGAGTGTGCTAAGGATCAATGGTAGCCTGTGTGCTCCTTTTGGGGTGTATAGAGGTGTTCGACAGGGCTTTGCCCTGTCGGGGATGCTCTATGCACTCTCTCTAGAACCCCTCCTACAGAAGATCCGCTCGTGTGTTCACGGTCTGGTTTTACCTGGTTTCACAGCAATATAGTTTTATCTGCTTATGCTGACGACATTGTTGTTTTTGTAAAAGATCAGCAGGACGTCAGCACGTTGACCAAGGTCACTGGACAATTTTCCATCCTGTCTGCTGCGAGAGTGAACTGGGGAAAAAGCGAAGCCCTCGCTGTAGGGGAATGGCCTGTTGGGCTCCCGGTTCTTCCTCAAGGTCTTCACTGGAGGAAAGATGGTTTTAAATATCTTGGTGTTTATTTAGGCAATAAAACTGTTGTACAAAAGAACTGGGATGATGTAGAGGCCAAAGTCAAAAACAAGTTGGCAAAGTGGAGATGGCTACACTCCCAAATGTCGTACAGAGGCAGAGTACTTGTTTTGAATAATCTTGTCGCGTCACAGCTGTGGCACAGGCTTATCAGAGTCAGAGAGAGTCAGAGAGTCTTTATTGTCATTTGCACCACATGTGGTACATGAGATGAAAACGAGATTATGTACACGAGGTCCCAGTTACATCCAACAACTTATCGTCCTAGACCCACCATCAGGTCTGCTGGTGAAAATACAATCAGAAATGATTATTTTTTTCTGGGACGATAAGCATTGGTTGCCACAGTCTGTCTTGTTTATACCGAGGGAGGAGGGGGGCCAGGGCCTTGTCCACCTGGCCAGCAGAACTGCTACTTTTCGTTTGCAGTTCCTCCAAAAGTTTTTGGCAGGACCTCCTGACCTTGTATGGAGGGACGTGGCCAGCTGCATTCTCAGGCGTGTGAATAACCTGGGGCTGGATGCTGCTCTGCTTTTAACTGATTTTAGTCTCTTAAAGTTAAACGGGTTACCTCAGTTTTATCAGGGTGTTTTTAAATCTTGTGCCCTGTTTAAACTAAATCCTTCACAGAGGTACATTTCTCTGCATTGGCTTTTGGAGGAGCCTTTAGTTTATGGATCCAGGCTGGATGTGTCTTGCAGCGCAGTACCGGGGCTGACTGAAGTGCTGTGCAGATCCAAGACGACATCACTGAAGCAACTGGTGGAGGCAGCTGGACCGGACCTTTCCAACACCCAGGCCGTGGTGTCCAAGCTGGGGGTCCGGTCTGCCAGAGTTGCACAGCGCTTCCTAGACTTGGTGAAGGGGAAGCTTTCGACCAAAGAGAAGCATCTTCTCCGTCTTCACTTTGCAGGACAGAAGTCGCCAGAGTCAACAGACCCATTCCCTGATCTGATCCGGGATCCTGGCTTCAAAAAAGACAGTGGTGCTCTGCTATCCAGCGTTACACCACAGCTGAGCTCACGCAGTACTGGCCCAAAGACTCTGTATAAGGCCTGTGTCAAGGTCATGAACAAAAGAACCCTGCAGAACAGAGCCGTCAGCGTGTGGGCCAACAGACTGGGAGAACAAACCCCACGGTGGAGGACCCTCTACAAGCTTCCTATAAAGAAGCGGACTGGTGATCTCCAGTGGAGGATCCTGCACGGTGCCATCGCTACCAACTCTTTTTTGTCTATCATTAGTCCGGGGGTTTTAAATGAGTGTCCTTTCTGTGGTCTGTCCGAGAGCGTTTTCCATGTTTTTGTCGATTGTACGAGACTAAAACCTTTTTTTGGCTTATTGATGAGTGTTTTTAACCTTTTTGGTGTTGTTTTTACTGATTCTGTTTTCATTTCTGGGTTCCATTTTAACAGAGCCAGCAAAGCAAAGGGCCAGCTTTTGAACTTTTTAATTGCTGAAGCCAAACTGGCTATCTATTTGTCTCGCAGGGACAGGCTGCAGGCCGGACCCCAGCTTGATGCTGTGGCTCTGTGGAGGTGCAACGTCAAGGCCAGGCTGTGGCTGGAGTTCTGCTTCCACAGAGCCACTGGGGATATACAGCACTTTTTGAAGACATGGGGCTTCAGCGGGCTGTTGTGTTATGTATCTGCTCAGGGAGAACTACAGTTCACCAAACACCTTCTTTGAGTGACTTTCACGCTGTGAACTGCTGACATGTCTTTGACTTTGTGTTTCATGATTGTGTTTACTGATTGTACGTTTACTAATTGTTAATAAATGTTTTGTTAAAAATCTAAAAAATCTTCTTCTTCTGCTTCTTCTTCTTCTTCTTCTTCTTCTTCTTCTTCTTCTTGGTGTTAAACAACTTGGTTGTATCACAACTGTGGCACAAACTTTCTGTTCTAGACCCACCTCCAGACCTGTTGGTAAAAATACAATCTGAGATGGTCGATTTCTTTTGGGACGGACGACATTGGGTGCCACAGTCAGTCCTGTTCTTACCAAGAGAAGAAGGGGGATAGGGCCTTGTCCACCTGGCCAGCAGAACAGCCACGTTTCGAATGCAGTTCCTCCAGAAGTACCTGGCAGGATCTCCTGACACTGTGTGGAGAGACGTGGCCAGCTGCATCCTCAGACGTGCGAGCGGGCTGGGGCTAGATGCTGCTCTGTTTCTAACTAATGTTAGCCTTTTAAAGATAAAAGAAGTGCCCCTGTTTTATCAGAGTGTTTTCAAAGTGTTTTCCTTTTTTAAACCAAACAGATTGAAAGTGTATAATTCTCTGCATTGGCTCTTAGAGGAACCACTAGTATGTGAAGCGAGAATGGACGTTTGTGATAGCACAGTGCCAGGACTGTCAAAGGCACTGTGCGATTCTAGGATGGTGACCCTGAGGCGCTTGGTGGAGACGGCTGACCAGGATTCTCCAACGTCGGAGAGGTGGCTTCGTTGCTTGGTTTCCGGTCAGTCAGACTGGTGCAACACTTCCTGAACTTGGTGAAGGAGAAGATGACAGCTGGAGAGAAGTGTCTGCTACAACAGTGGTTCACAGGGAATCGCCCACCTGACCCAATGGACCCTTTCCCAGACATTAACCTGGATCCTAACTTTGCAAAAGACAGTGGTCCTCTGCTAAACAATATAGACCCAAAGATGAACTTGTGCAGAACTGGTCAAAAAGTACTTTACAAGACTTATGTTAAGATCCTGAACAAGAGAACTCTGCAAAACAGAGCTGTCAGCGTGTGGGACAACAAACTCGGAAATCAGAGGCCCCAGTGGAGGACTCTTTACAAACCTCCAATAAAGAAACGGACTGGCGATCTTCAATGGAGGATCCTTCACGGTGCCATTGCAACAAACTCATTTTTGTCTGTCATCAATCCTGAGGTTTTAAACGAGTGTCCTTTTTGTAGTCTGTCTGAGAGTGTTTTTCATGTTTTTACAGATTGTGCTAGACTGATTGATCTGTTTAATCCAATGACGAGGATCTTTAGCCTCTTTGACACCATTTTCACCAAATCGGTTTTCATTAATGGAGTACGTTACAGCAAAGCCACGATGTTTAAATCCCAAGCTTTAAACTTTCTGGTAGCCGAAGCAAAAAGGGCTGTTTATTTGTTTCGCAGGGACAGACTGCAGGTTGGACCTCAACTTGATGCTGTGGCTCTGTGGAAGTGCAACATCAAGGCCAGACTGGCGCTGGAGTTTTGCTTCCACAGAGACACTGGACACATGGAGAGTTTCGTGAAACTGTGGGGATTTAAGAAGATTTTATGCACCATTTCTGATCAGGGAGAAATACAATACAACAAGCTCCTCATGTAAATATTTTATTTTATTTTAAGCTTGCTGATGTCCTGATCATATTTTTAACCCTGTTGTGTTAATTTTATTATTGTGTAAATAAAGTTTTGTGAAAAAAAAATCTTCTTCTTCTTCTTCTTCTTTTTCTTCTTCTTTTTAATAATAATAATAATAATAATAATGAATTCAATTTATAACGCACTTTTCATTAATAAAAATTTCAAAGTGCTACAAGGTGCAACATAATTAAATGTCAATAAAACAAATAATAAAACAATTAAACTCAATAACAGCATCAGCTAAGATCAAAAGTAGAATCATGAGGAGGTAGAGTATGCTCGGTTGAAAAGAAAGGTCTTCAAGCCGCTCTTAAAGTCAACCACAGACTGTGGGGCACTGTGGTTGACTTGTGGTTCTTCTTCTTCTTCTTCTTTTTCTTCTTTTTCTTCTTTTTCTTCTTTTTCTTTCGGCTTTTCCCTTTTCAGGGGTCGCCACAGCGAGTCATCCTCCTCCACCTCACTCTGTCCTCTGCATCCTCTGTCCTCACTCCAACTACCTTCATGTCCTCTCTAACTGCATCCATATATCTCCTCTTTGGCCTTCCTCTGTGTCTTTTTCACTGTTAAAAGTCATACTCTCCATTAGTTATCATAACGTTTTTCTATAAGTTACTTCCAATTAACATAATGAGTTATGTAATTTCAACTTAATTTCATGCGTTATTGGCATTTCAACTCAAGGTTGTGAGTCACGTCTGTGAAACATAAATTTAAATGTGCGAACTTAATTTGAAAATCTGAGTTTTAAAATAGTAACCGGATCTTATAAAAACTGATCACCACTAGCAATATTAATGCGAGATAAAAAATAGTGCCGGAAATTCGCTCTTTATCTGAATTGGGACTAAATATGATGTAATATTTAGTCAGACTTTATAAAGTTCTCCATCCCAGTTAGAATTGCATATTAAATGAAGAAGAGGACCACCTGACCAGATTAAGGAGTCGAAAGCAAAGTCGCGGATGAATACCATTTTTTCCAAGACCTGGATCCGGCGCAAGGTCGTTCAAATTCGGCGCGCGGGGAATATGTTGGAATAATAGAAACAAGGTAAGCTGCATTTGTTGTTAAAATATGTTATTAAGAGATAAAAGTTCGTGTCTCTGTTACATGTTTAAACACAGGACATAAAACAACAGCTAGCTAACTGTCGAGGGCAGGAGTTAATTAAAGCAGATTCTTTCGGTTGCACTTATAGAACTTTTCTTAAGAGAAAATACAAGCAGCTACCATGATTTTTGTATTGTACACCTTCAGAAGCACATATGTGGCGCTTGGTCAAAGTTTTGCTTCGACGTGCTGACTGCAGATGAGTTTGCAGCTTCGGGAAAAGGCTGTGCGTCAGGGATTAGTCATGTCCCTTGTCAGGAATTAGTCGTGTCCCCCTGCGTACCGTTTTTTTTCCCCCACTTGTGTCCCTTGTCAGGAATTAGTCGTGTCCGCCTGCGTACCGTTTTGTTTTTCACTTATTAAATGTCGTGTACCTTGTCAGGAATTAGTCGTGTCCCCCTGCGTACCGTTTCGGTTATTTTTTCACTTATTAAACGTTATTAACGGGAAAATATGCGCCACGGAAATAAAATTCCTAGGCGAGTTTCAGCACGGCGCTATTATCTTGTAGCACGTGTAGCATTAGCAGCCCTAGCTTCTCGCTGTGGTCTCGTGTTTGTTAACGTTATGGCTTCCTTGTTAAAAGACGAAGGCAAATTCAAAGTTGTGTGTGTGGACGTTTTTTCACGGAGATTAGGTCTGCCGCAGACAACACGTAACTTGTTAACGTCTAACGTGTTAACGGACTTTAAACGACGTCATCCAAACGTGAACATTTTCTAGAAGCAAGAAAAGCAGCTTGCAAACACCGCTAAAACTAGCAGCATTTAAACAACCTTTAACAGGTAAATCAGATCGGTCCAGATCAATAACACAAACTGTATGATCTAAAAAAGCTCAGTCTGGTCCTCTGGACATTCAAAAAAATAAAACAAAGCAAAAAATATGTAGAAACGTTTCGTCTGAGCTTTTTTAGATTTTTCTACCAGGATTATTGAGCATGCATCAGGGTACAAACTGTATGAGTTTTTAAAGCTCTGGATCTACAAAAACATGTCTGTATGTTGTTGATCTGCAGGCTTTAAAGTACCTGAACCTCGCTACGACATCCCCATCATGTCAACACTTCAGCCAAAAAGTTCATCACTTTATGAAAAAGCTAAAACTGATATTGTCAACAAGTCCTGGACCAGATTAAAGCTCTGCCCTGATGATGATGACCGAGAGATTCAACCACCTCAACCGATCAAAAAGAGGTATTGTTCTTTTATTATTATCTAATTTATCTT
>JBBPBX010025153.1:0-18360 GCA_038048925.1 Garcialebias charrua | reverse complement strand
TGGGTCGAGAGAGATGCTGGCCTGTGGCCGGAACCAACGTTTGTGTTGTGTCCTTCAGCCAGTCAGAGCAGGGAGAGGGGGCGGAGCTTTAGTTACAATCATTTTCACACTGTGTGAAATGAAACTAAATGCTTCATCATGTCAAATAAAATAATAAAAACTAAAAAGCAAAAGAGATTAAACATACAAAAATAAATGAATAATAAACCACGGTGTTAATAGACAAAGAACAACCAGACCTTTGCTCACCTCTAAGAGTACGAATCAGGCTGCAGTCAGGAACGGACCACAGCTTACACAGACCACTCCTGGGGGTTAGTATGTTAGCATTAGCTGTAGTGCAACATAAACAAAGGCAGGGTAAACACGATCAGTGGACGTGCTTGTTACCAGGATCCTGTAGCCAGCATTTTAGAGTCTGGGCTGAAGTGGCAGAAGCTGATTGGTCGATCATCCCCGATCTGACTGCAGAAGTTGTTCAAGTTCTAAAGAAGAAGAAGAAGTTTTTCAGACTCTGACAAGAATCAGAACCCATCAATACTAAACAGATCAGCTGCTTCTTAGGTGAGTTTGTGTGTGTAAGAGGAAGACCTGAATCGTTCTTGTTTTTTTGTAAAACGGAGATGACTTTTATCCACAGTATTCCTGAGGGTGTCACTGTATTTGCGAATGTGCATTGAACTTCCTGTCCGACACCGGAAGTGCCTTATTCCATAGGCGGAGTATGGATCGCGGGTGTTTTTGAAAGTTATTTTCATTCATTTTATCGGAGCAAACACAGCTTTTGTTTAAACGGAACGTTTACTGAAATGTCCTACCGGGGTTCAGGTACCTGCTGTGCTGTTCGCGGCTGCACCAACAACCGGACCAAGCTAAATCTTTGGCTAAAACAACAGTGTTTTCAACACGGACCCAAAACAAAGAAAGAGTGTTCCTGCATCCTTCTCTATGGCTGTGTCTGTGCGATCAGGTAACATCTGTAATTTCTTTTTATTCAGGGAGGGTTTATTAATGAGAGTTTTGGATGATTTACTGTCTTAAAACGATATATGTCAGGCGCGACCGGTACTTTTAGCCGAGATAGCTACTAACAAACCTTAGCCGAGAGGCCGGAGCAAACGCGTTCGCTATGTATGTATTTTTAAATTATGTCAGCGCGATCAGGTCACATCTGTAATTTCTTTTTATTCGGGGAGGGATATTAATGAGATTTTTGGAAGATTTACTGTCTTAAAACGATAGATCTCAGATGCTCCCGGTATTTTTAGCCGGGATAGCTGCTAACAAACCTTAGCCGAGAGGCCGGAGCAAACGCGTTCGCTATGTATGTATTTTTAAATTATGTCAGCGCGATCAGGTCACATCTGTAATTTCTTTTTATTCGGGGAGGGATATTAATGAGCGTTTTGGAAGATTTACTGTCTTAAAACGATAGATCTCAGATGCTCCCGGTATTTTTAGCCGGGATAGCTGCTAACAAACCTTAGCCGAGAGGCCGGAGCAAACGCGTTCGCTATGTATGTATTTTTAAATTATGTCAGCGCGATCAGGTCACATCTGTAATTTCTTTTTATTCGGGGAGGGATATTAATGAGCGTTTTGGAAGATTTACTGTCTTAAAACGATAGATCTCAGATGCTCCCGGTATTTTTAGCCGGGATAGCTGCTAACAAACCTTAGCCGAGAGGCCGGAGCAAACGCGTTCGCTATGTATGTATTTTTAAATTATGTCAGCGCGATCAGGTCACATCTGTAATTTCTTTTTATTCGGGGAGGGATATTAATGAGATTTTTGGAAGATTTACTGTCTTAAAACGATAGATCTCAGATGCTCCCGGTATTTTTAGCCGGGATAGCTGCTAACAAACCTTAGCCGAGAGGCCGGAGCAAACGCGTTCGCTATTTATGTCGTTTTAAATTATGTCTGCGCGATCAGGTAACATCTGTAATTTCTTTTTATTTGTCCCTCCTCTTTTAACAAAACGAGTGGTGTTCCCACATTTTTAATGAACGAAAACAACAAAGTTTGGACTGTCTTCAACTGTATTACTCGCATGTAAACAAACGGTGTTTCCGGTCAACCGGAAGTCGTGTGCACATTTCGCGCAAAGCATCATGGGACGTAGGAATACTGTGGATAGTGAAATAAATTAAATTTGACTTCCACTAAAATTGATGAACTTGTTGTTAATATTACAGCTTCAATGCCAACATCTCTTGATACAATTTCTCCTCTAGAATGTGGTCCATCAGAGGAAGCTGGCCCCTTGGTTGAAGTCACAGTTCTGTACTTTAAAACAGACAGCAGAAAGTGGTGCTCTACTAATATGGAAGATTTATATTTCACTTGGAAAGACCGACTGCTAACAAAAATACATAAAAATAAAAAGACAATAAATCTAGACCTGTATATTGTTCATCTTTAAAAAAGGAAAACAAGAACAAGTTCAGGTTTCTGTTTAGTGCTGTATGTAGCTAGACTGATGAAAGTCAATTCAATTCAGTTTATTAGTTT
Source organism: Garcialebias charrua (assembly GCA_038048925.1). Classification (NCBI taxonomy): domain Eukaryota; kingdom Metazoa; phylum Chordata; class Actinopteri; order Cyprinodontiformes; family Rivulidae; genus Garcialebias; species Garcialebias charrua. The sequence continues at coordinate 15,845 of JBBPBX010025153.1, read as the reverse complement.
ATTTTTTATAGAAATGTTTCACCCTCCATCCGGAGAGCATCGTCAGTCAGAGGAGCTCCAGCAAACTGTTTCTCCACCAAGCAGTAAACACTTTAAGTGGACAACCAGTTTGCTGAAGCCAAGATGGTTTCTGGGGGCCGTCCTGTACCTCGTCTATTCCTCCCAGGCAGCAGCCACAGCCACAGTGGTTCAAGGCAACATGCTCAATAATCCAGGTACCAAATCCAATAATTCTCAGTTGGGTCATCTGGACAGTTTCTTTTTTATAGAAATGTTTCACCTTCTTTAGTATAGCATTTTTCACATAAAGCTTTTAATAAAAAATAAAAAAAAATCAGTAAACTAGTTCTCAGCTTGCTGGTGAAGATTCTCAGTCATCCAGGACATGATAAATCAAAAAGGCGTTCAATTCAGGATCAACTGGACTTTATTTGTAACAGAAAACGTTTCGACTTCTGTCCAGAAGTCTTTTTCAATTCTGAATGATTCTCACAGCTTTCATTCAGAATTGAAAAAGACTTCTGGACAGAAGTCGAAACGTTTTCTGTTACAAATAAAGTCCAGTTGATCCTGAATTGAACGCCTTTTTGATTTAGTTCTCAGCTTCTTTTTTCTGAGAAAAACTACTTTTTACACAAAGGCACGAGTTTCAACCATGAATTCTGGAGCTTCAACAAGACGAAGGTTTGTTCACCGAGGTCGGCCTGTTAGCTTAGCTCGTAGTTTAGCTTCTCAGCGTAGCTGCTTTTAACCATAGACATTATTTATGTCTGTGCTTTTAACGATCGGAAAAACGCAATTTTGGATGGTTAAAACAGATTTTAAAGAGAAAACAGAAAGGAAGGGGTCAGTGAAGATCACTGGATTTGAACCTTTTGTCACCCAGTGTCCAGTAGAAAAAGAGAGACGAAGAAATGATAAAGCCAATAAATTAAAATGAAGTTTTTCATTTATCGTGCAATTAATTGATTTATTGTTTATCGCAACAGGCCTATGAATGTCACTGGTTTTCTGAAAAAGGTGACGTTTACTTCAGGGGGTTCTTATCCAGTCAAATGCACTGATGCTGAATCCTCACCAAACGCTTTTCGCGCAGCCGAAGCAGCCACTTTACATTGAAAGTCTATGTGGCCGCGCATCTTGGAGCAGCGGGGCGTGACGCGGCGCATCTACAGCAGTTCAAGCAGCGCAGCAGCACCCGGCAGTCCCTTTTCACGCACGCGCGCAGCCGCAGCCGAACAGCAGAGCAGCAGGAAGCCAGAATATTCTAGCTTCTGCTGCTCGCTGCGTCGCAGCAACCACTCGGGAGAGACTCTGCTATGTGATGACGCAACGACGACGGGACTTTCTGTGGACGAAAACAGCATCCGGTAGGAAAACCTGGCATTTTTAAAAGTTGCTGCTGTCCACTCGAGCGTTCATCACCCCAAACGTTAAAAAAAACGTTTTAATCTCAACAAAGACTTTTGGAGCTGCAGTTCGGCTCGTAGAAAACCCACTCAAGTAGTAACGAGGCTGACGTGAAGCTGATTTTATCTGCTCGGTGCACAGAAAAACAACACTATCTGACCGGGAAGGGAGCCACACGCTGCTCCCACTGCGCATCTGCAGTGGAAACAGACATCTGTTGACAAGCAGCAAACACAGAGCATTGGGAGCATTTTGATGCGTTCAGTGAGGACCAGGCATAAATCTTTGAAAAGTGGCGTCTACCTACTGAGGCATCGTCCAATCAACTGATCATCTTTAAAAGGGGGGTAGGATCTTTACTTCTAGCTCAGCTCTGCTTTAAGTTCAACCATTAAAACAGATTTATCCAGAATTATACCATATGTATATAATCATTTTATTTAAAAGTGCCTTTCAGGACACCCAAGGACACTTCACAGCAAGAAACACATCACAGAATTGAATAAAATTGAAATATAAAATAAAGAATATAAAATACATTAAGTTATACATACATACATACACACATGCACGCACGCACACACACACACACACACACACAAGATCTCACCTCGTGGTGTATCAATGATGGTTTGGTCAAACATGTAGGTGTGTTGATGAACGCCCTTACCCTCAGGGTCTTGTGCAGCTCCTGTTGGCGGATTGTCTTGGTCGCCTCAGGAACCTCCTTCTGAGCACGTGCAGCTTCCAGACGCCTCATGGCTCTAATGGACCAATCACAGCAGGAGCACACGTCATTCAATGAAAAGCTTTAAAGAAAGTCCTAGAGTCTTAATAGAAAGGGTTTCTGAGTTTGTATCAATTGTTCACAGTCATGTGACCAGAAAAACATAAAGTCTTCACTTTATGCTTTATTTAGTTAAATAAAAATTAAGCTGGATTTTCTTTACATCTGGATCGATCCTGTTTAAATAGAAAATTATTTATCCGTCCTGCTTGGATAAAAATGAGCTAAAACCAGAATCAGTCTGTTTATGGTGTGCAGTATGTCAGGACTTCTGACATATGGACCTGAAGAAGCAGAAACCGTTAATTATTTAACTTAATTTCTTCTCAGAAACCCATTTAAACCGTGATAAACTCCCTCTGAAATGCAAGGAGTCATCCTGTGGGTAAGATCAGAACAAGAAAAGAACAAAACACGCTCCTAAAATTCTCTTTCACATAAAGTGAGCTGAATCAAAGAACAACAGGCTAACATACGTCACACAACAACAACAGCTGATCCACATCATCTAAATAGAGACTGATCACAGCTGATCAGAAGTAAACAGACATTTTATCATAAAACTTTACAGCATTTTTCTTCTTCTTTTGGCTGCTCCCTTCTTCAGGGGTCACCACAGCAAGCGACCTTACATGACAACATGCCACCTGTTTTTTGCTGATGTCCTTCATGACACACACACTGTTCACTGTGCTGCCTTCAAGGGCGCCTGAGGTGAAGTTAGTGGGGTGAGGTTGAAGGGCCAAGCTCAGGGGCCCAGAGTGGGACAAATGAGTGTGGAGGAAGATGTGGTGCTTTACCTTCCCTACACACATATTTCTTGTAACGGTCTGTGGATTCGAACCTGTGACTTCCTGATCACAGATTTGCCTTCTCTAACATCTGTACAACCACTCCCACACAAAATACACATAAATTAACATAATATTTTTATGACAACCGAATGAACAATCCTGACCAAAGACATAAAAGATTGATAAAGCATCTCTGACCACTTCTTAGAATACAAGTGAAGCCAGTAGAATTTGGTTTACAGGTGACTGACATGTTGTATTTTTAAAGCCAGAGTCTAAGTCCCACATACTCTCAAACACATTTATTGAATGACTACTTATAAGTAAATGTGTTGGAAAAATTAATATTTGATCTTATAGCAGCAAACAGCTGAGAATAAAGTATTTGAGGTGTGTTCTTTTCCAGTGACGTGCAGTGAGGTTTGTGACAGGTGAGGCTGACTCGTCTGGAATCGGATGCTCACATATATAAACAAGCTCACAATTCAATGCATCCTTTTTTTAAAGGGGACCACAGATTCAAAATTCACTTTTTAATGTTTTTTTTACTCAACTTTGGGTAAGTACTTCATAAAAAAACAGTCCTAAGGCCAAAGAAATGCACCCAGTGGTTTATTTACTCTAAGTAGATTTATTTGTCTGTGATAGAAACACTTCGTTCTCACTTCCTGCGGTTTGTGACGTCACAAACCGCAGCCACAACCCACACCAAACCTGAGTCCAGCCCCTCACCTGATTCCTGATTTCATCTCATCTTTTGTTTAAATGTTCTTAATTTCATGTGTACAGCACTTTGTTGCAGCTGTGGTTGTTTTAAATGGCTTTATAAATAAAGTATAATTGTTATTTTTACGTTTTAGTTCAATTTTTAGCGATCGCTCCCAACGCGCAGCCGGCAGAAATAAAACGAGCAGACCGCCGGCGAAGGGACCATCTGCGTGCGGGAACTGCTGGGAGCTGCTGGCTTTTGAGGTCCGTGGGGTCCGGTCAGAGGTTGCCTCATACGGATAAATTAACTGGAGACACTCGGTGAACTTTGTGTGTGTGTGGACTGAAGCAGCGATCGCTCCCAAAAGCGCCGCATGCAACGAGCGGTTAACTGGCGGTGTGCCGGAGGAGGAAGAGCTATCATTAGCCTCGGAGGTGGGCTAATGCTAAAAGGAGCTGCAAATGGCGGCGCGCGCAGACGGCTTTCGGTAAGTTATCTTTAGTAAGTCAAAGTAAGTCAAATGAGTAATTAAAAAAGAGCTAATTTTAAAACAACAACATATTAGAGATACTGGCTGTTTCAGAGGGCGGAGTAAATGTAAACAGATTTTTGTAGGGCGTGGCATTCAGAGCTCATTATCATAAACCGGTCGTTTAGAACGGAAGTCAGAAAATGCATAACTAGAAAGGGGATATTTTATTATCTAAGAATTATTTTGTGCATTAAATTGAATGAATATGGTCTGGATAGCCCACAGAAATACCATAAAAATTTAAAAAACCAAATATGTGGTCTCCTTTAAAGGCATCTAATTATGGTTTAATCAACTTCATACTCCTCTTTTTGAATAAATAAATACAAAACATGTATTATCTTACCCTGATGCATGCTCAATAATCCAGGTAGAAAAAGCATCTAAAAAAACTAAGTCTGGTCCTCTGGACATTCAAAAAACAAAACAAAACAAAGCTTAAATAGACTTAAAATCAGACACCACTCTGAGCAACAGGACCACACTTTCCACAGAACAACTGTGTCAACTCTTGAAACTGTGCCTGCAGTCAACCTACTTCACATATGGGGAGCAATATTATAGGCAGAAACATGGGTGTGCTATGGGGTCTCCAGTTTCTCCTATTGTTGCCAACCTGTACATGGAGGAGGTAGAAAAGAGAGCTTTGACGTCCTTTTCAGGGAGACCACCAAGTCATTGGTTCAGGTATGTTGACGACACCTGGGTTAAAATTAAATCTCAGGAAGTCCAACATTTCACTGATCACATCAACTCTGTGGATAAATATATCAAGTTCACACGAGAAGATGTAAAAAATGGCAGGTTGGCTTTCTTGGACTGTGAGGTCTCAGTTTCTGATAGAGGAAATTTGCAAACTGAGGTGTACCGCAAACCCACCCACACAGACCAGTATTTACAGTTTGACTCCCATCACCCTCTGGAGCACAAGTTAGGAGTCATCAGGACTCTGTATCACAGAGCAGACAGCGTCCCCACTAACTCAGGAGCCAGACAGAAGGAGAAATCACACACAAAACAGGCTCTAGAGAAATGTGGATATCCTAACTGGGCCTTCCTGAAAGCAGAGAAGAAACCCAAACAGGGGTTTATTCTCTAAACACAACGTCCCAGTGGCTTTTAAACCCCAAAATACATTACGGCAAAGACTGGTTCATCCCAAAGATCCAGTCCCCCGGCACAAACAGAGTAATATTGTGTATGCTGTTCAGTGTCAGGAGGGCTGTGATCAGTCTTATATCGGGGAAACTAAACAGCCACTGGCCAAAAGGATGGCCCAGCACAGAAGATCAACATCATCAGGTCAGGACTCTGCGGTCTACACTCATCTCCAGGCCAGCGGTCACTCTTTCAGGGATGAAGATGTTCACATCCTTGATAGAGAGGAACAATGGTTTGAGAGAGGAGTAAAGGAGGCCATCTTTGTGAAAAGAAACCGTCCATCATTAAACAGAGGTGGAGGCCTCCGGGTTCAACTGTCCCCCTCTTACAATGCTGTTATTGCTAGTATCACTCAGCCCTCTGTGAATAGCAAACAACCATCAGGGTGCTAACGATCCATCGTTAGGCTGATGGTCCTCCTTGATCATGTGAGCAGCTGGTTTCAGGCTGTCATCAGCCAACTGGTTGATCCACTGTGAGAGGGTGCTATTTATAAGACTGAGCTGAATACAGCTTCTCAGACTGAGGAAGTCTTTCGGACGAAAGACGAAACGTTTCTACAATTTTTTTGCTTTGTTTTCTTTTTTGAATGTCCAGAGGACCAGACTTAGCTTTTTTAGATGTATTATCTTACCTTTATTTTAAGATGAATGAGTTTGGAAAAATCTTTTAATTTTGAGATATGATCTTCTATTTTGTCTAAACAAATTTAAACAAGTGTAGCGATTTGCTACACCCCCGCCCCTCTGTGTAACAGAACCCACAGAGACTGCACCTGCTTCAATGTCCCTATGGGGCAGCACTGCACCCCCATCGGTGCAGCAAGGTACTTTCTGCCTCACCCTGTGTATTTTCAGTGTGCATTTAAGGTCCACTGACATGATTTTTCTACTATTCATAAAATTGCTCAAAATATATATATTTTAACATTTAAATATGTTCGTTTTTGCAAACAAAATGATAAATCACTTTAATTTTCAAGCCGTGTTTAATCATGGGAAAACCGATTACATGCAAACGCACCATCTGTGACGTAGTGTGCAGAGTGTGAGGCAGAGGGCTCTGGTCTCTTTAATAGCGGACAATTTAAAAAACGACGAATTTAGCAATCTATGTGAAGATTTGAGTTATTTGTCTTCATTTTGTGAAGCAGAAAATAGTTTGGGTGATGGAACAAGAAACAACAGGATCTAATTTAGGTCTGATGCTGTATCAGACTTACCTTATGTGGAGCTGCTCACACGCGCGCACTGTGACCTTCATGTGGAGCTGCTCACGCGCGCACTGTGACAAGCCCAGAGCTCTGCTCCATACTCTGCACACGTCACAGAAGGTGCGTTCGCGTGTAATCGGTTTTCCCATGATTAAACACGGCTTGAAGTTCAAAATCACTTTTAAAGCAAAATTAAAGTGATTTATCATTTTGTTTGCAAAAACAAACATATGAACAAATCATGTCAGTGGATCTTTAAGACCGATTAGAAAGAAGAAATATGTCACACATTCATTCAATATATTAGACAGACTAAAGAACATCAACATGTGTAATCAAACATGTATATTGGTGATATAAAGAGAGACAGCAATGGGCATGATCCAACTTCCTACTTCATATACTGTATATGACACAGCGTCCCCAGAGGTGAACCACAGTACTACACTGCTTCACCCAGTGAATTTCTTCCATACGTTTGAACAGGAAATTTGTAAATTCTGCAATTTTGATCTTTGAAGTGTTGAAATAATTCAGATAACAGTTTTATAGAACAGTCAAGTGGTCACATGTATTTTCTCTTATCATTGTTAGTATTTTACTTGCCATGATCACAGGTGTGGTACTACCTCCCCCGACTGCACATCACGAAAGTTACGACTGTTACTACGGTTCTATGAATCCCGGATGACCGCAAGAGGCGGTGCTTTACAGCACTGGATATCGCTCTTGCGCAGGTCGAGAAAATTATACCAACATGGTTACGTGTGACCCCCGGGGATACCGGTGAGTCTATATAGGCACGTGACACCGGTAGCCCAATCCCTTGAAATCTTCTCGCGAAAAACACGACGATTCCGAGGGACCGGACACTCTGGCGGTCATCCGGGATTCATAGAACCGTAGTTACAGTCGTAACTTTCGCTCTATTTCATCCCTCCTGACCGCCAGGGGCGGTGCTTAACAGCACTGGATGACTAGTACCAACAGAGTCCCGAGGAATCAAACAGCCAAACAAACAAGTGCCCACCTTACTGGAACGATGAACGCTGGGACAGGATCCTCTCCAGTGGGTGAAAGGCAGCCAGGTTGACTCTGTAGAACCTAGCAAAGGTGTTTGGAGACGACCAAGAGGCTGCAGCACAGATAGTTTCCAAAGAGACCCCAGACAGAGCGGCCCAAGACGCACTGATGCCCCTGGTGGAATGGCACCGCACACCAGCAGGAGGTTGGCGACCCTGTAAAATATACGCCTGCTCCACCACATCCACGATCCAACGCGCGAGACGCTGCTTGGAAAGGGCTTGCCCTTTGTTGGGTCCCGCGTAACAAACAAACAGGCTGTCAGACCGCCGCACAGAAGCTGTGAGGCTGACATACGCTTCCAGAGCCCGAACAGGACAGAGAGGCTCATCCGGCCCACCAGCGTCAAAGCGAGCAAGCTGAAGGGGCACGGAGTGTCCCGCAGACGGGGCCACCTTAGGAAGAAATCCCACGTTAGGCCAGAGAGTAATGCCAGAACCAGCCGGGTTCCAGCGGCAACAAGACTCGTGCACAGATAACGCGTGCAGTTCACCCACCCGCTTCGCCGAAGCCATGGCAAGGAGAAAAGCAGTCTTCTTCGACAAGCACTCCAGACTCACAGCTGCCAGCGGCTCAAACGGGGGAGAACGTAGCACAGCGAGGACAAGAGAGAGGTCCCACACTGGCACGACAGGGCGCAAGGGGGTTGCAAGCGCCGGGCACCTTTCAGAAATACAGTCACGTCCTTTTGACGGCCTATCATCACTCCATTCACAAGCGTATGCTAGCAAGAGATGGCGGCTACCACATAAACTCTCAAAGTGGACGGGGACCGACCCAAAGAGAGCAGTGCCTGAAGGAAGGTTAAAATAACAGAAACAGAACAGTGCACAGGATTGTCAAGTCTAGGACGGCACCAACTGCTAAAAGCCTTCCACTTATGGCCGTACAAAACCCGCGTGGAAGGAGCCCAGGCATTAGTCATAGTATGCCCGACGGCACCTGCATACTCAGAGAACGAGACGCCGGGCCGCGTAGCGGCCAAACCCAGAGCCAGAGCCGACCAGGATTGGAGTGCAGGATCCGACACCCCAGCTGCGACAGAAGGTCCTTCCTGTAGGGGAGAGGCATTGGAGAGCCACAACAGAGCCTGTGCAGCAGCGGAAACCAGATCCTCCCCAGCCACAAGGGGACCACCAGAAGAACCCAATGCCTTTCCTGGAGGACTCTCAGGAGAGTCGGGTCTATCAGGGGAAGCGGCGGAAAAGCATAAAGCAGGACCTGCGGCCAGTTGTGAGCCAGTGCGTCCTGACCCAGGGGACTAGCACCGTCCGCCAGGGAGAACCAAGCAGGGCAATGCGTCGACTCCCGGGACGCAAACAGGTCCACAGGCGCCCTGCCGTAAGTCTCCCAAATGACCGCCACCACCTCCGGGTGGAGCCTCCACTCCCCCGAGGGAGGACGTCCCAGAGATAGACGGTCGGCCAGCACATTCTGTACCCCCGGAATGTGGGCTGCCCTCAGGCTGGCAAGAAGAGGGGCCGCCCAGGTCAAGAGCTCTGGGTCAGCCTCAGCAACGCCATCGACCGTGTCCCCCCTTGATGGTTGATGTGAAAGACCACCGCAGTATTGTCCGACCGCACCAAGACATGCCTCCCGCGCAGGCCGGGGAAGAAATGTTGCAACGCCCGTCGCACAGCTTCTAACTCCAGGGCGTTGATGTGCTGCAGTCTCTCCCGCGGGGACCACGACGACCCCCAACCCGTGGTGGACGCGTCGGTAGAGACAACCTCCCGACGAGCCGGCAACAAACCCAACGGGACCCCCATGGTCACAAACGTTGCGTCCCGCCACTGAGCCAGTGACGCGAGGCACGGAGGGGACACCGGTAAGTTCTTGCGTCGGTGTTGCGCACAAGACGGGCGCAGCCGCAGGCCGATGAGCCACATCTGCAGAGGCCGCAGAGACAACAGACCCAGGGGCACCACTGAAGCCGCCGCAGTCAGCTTGCCCAACAGACAAAGGTAAACAACGAAGGGGGGTGCGCAACCGGGAAGAAAAGAGGGTAGCATCCGAAGAATGTCCTCGACTCATTGAGGCGATGGCCGAGCCGTCATAGTGAGGGAGTTCAACGTGACCCCGAGAAACTTGACCTCCTGTGACGGAACCAAGGTGGACTTCTGCCAGTTCACCCATAGCCCCAAATGATCTATGTGACAGAGCAGGGTGTGCGTGTCTGCCGCCGCCTGAGTTTCCGTGGGCGCACAGACGAGCCAATCGTCCAGGTAGAGCAGGATCTTGAGCCCCCCGGCCTGTAGGGGGTACAGGGCCGTGGCCATGCACCGCGTGAACACACGTGGAGACAGAGAGAGACCGAACGGAAGGACCCTGAACTGAAAATGCTTGCCCTAAAAGGCGAAGCGGAGAAAACACCAATGGCGGGACGCAATCGGCACATGAAAATATGCGTCCTGCAAGTCGACCAAGGTGAACCAGTCGCCTGGGGAGATCGTTTGAAGCACATCCGTGATGCGCAGCATGCGGAAAGGAATAGTCTTTAAAAACACGTTGAGACACCTCAAGTCTAAAATCGGGCGGAGTCCGCCAGTCTTTTTCGGGACTAAAAAATACTTTGAATAAAAGCCCCCTGGATCCCGCAGGGGGTCAACAGGCAATATAACGCCCTTGGCCAGCAAGGCGTCTATCTCGAGGGCCAGAGCCTGAGCCTTCACCCTATCGCGAATCACGGTCATCCGAACCCGACCGGGAACAGGAGGGCAACACTGGAACTGTAGTGCATAACCCCGAGTCAGTGTAGACACAACCCATGAGTCGGGAACGAGGGCGGTCCAACGACTGATCTGGTCCAGGGTAAAGTGTCCCACCGCCAGCCGGTATCATTTCCGAGCCCCCCTGCCCTTAAGAGGGTGGGAGGGCCGTCGGACGGAGTGCCCAGGCCGATAGGTGACGCGAGCCTGACCTCCGGGGACATCCCACCCGCCAGGGGAAGGCCCCGCAGCAGGCCGCGACCGTCCGATGGGGTAGGCAGGCGGCGTCGGACAAGGGCGAGAAAAAGACGCAGAGGTACCCCCAGTACGATGCAGTGACCGCCTGCGATCACCGGCCAGCTGTTGCCTGGTATGGGAAGCTTAGGCCGACCGCTCCAGGGCTGCAAGAGCAGCAGAGCCAAACAACTCCCCAGGGACCGCCGGAAGACCCAACAAGGTCCTCTTACAGGCCTCTGTAAGAAGGGACTGCGCCAACCAGACCTGACGCCATGCCTGGACAAGAGTGGACAGAACACGACCAGTCTCCCTCGACAGAAGAGCAAATGTATGAAGGGACGCGTCCAGCAACCCACAGGTACGCGCGTCAATCCCCAAGCCCTCCAGAGAGGCCGAGAGACCCAGCAACAGATGCGACAAGGAATTGCCAAGTCGCCCCAATCGAGCCCCCGAGTCATAAGCCCTACAGAGCAGACCATGAGTCACTCGACACTGAGGCCGAGAGCACCGAGCATCAGTCCTCAGGGCCTCATCTGGCGCCACGATGAGAGATGCTATGGCAGGTTCAACAGAGGGCATGTGACCGAAGCCAAGCGCGGGCGCATTCTGCATGGCCGCCAAGGCCCTGTCATCAAAGGTCAACCGTGAAAAGGCCTTAGTGTCCGTCCAACAGGCATGAACCTCCTTCACATAGGGGGCAGAAGGGGGAATCACAAAGGACAACTTAGAAGGAGGACGCTGAAAGAAAACACTCGAATCAACAGGTTGGTCCTGCGGAACATCCAGGTGCAACCGAGCGAGTGCAGTCCTCAAAGCACCCACTACCAAACCCTCCTCCCCCGACTGAGAGCCGGAAGAGGCACGGGAACTGGTCATCGACACATGCGAGCCAGACACCGAAGGACCTTGAAATTCAGTATCAGATGTTGCCAAGGATAGAACGTCATCGCTTGGAACAGAAAGTCCAGAGCACATGCCCTGCCCGGGGTCAAGGTCCCCAGTCAAACCAGAGGCACCCTCGTCCTTCAGGGACTCGAGCAGTGCCTTCACATGTTCCAACTGAGATGGGCTACCTGGCCAGAGAGCGACCCCGAATCCCTGGCGCTCTTCCTGGTCCTCTTACTGTACGTGGAGGTTCCATAGCCTTAAGGCTGAGTTAGACTTGCGCTTTGGTCCGCAGGCTGGAGCGCGCGCTGCGCGTGCACTGTGCCGTGCGGCGAAATGCGTTTACAGTGTCGCCTCTGTGTTTATAGTTGTCCCACGGCGGCGCATGGCAAAGTGCTGTTCTTTTACGGACCAGCAGGAGGCAGTACCCTCTAAAACCTGTGCATATGTTGCAAGAAAGGTGTAGAAGAAGAAATCTACCGTAGAAGAAGAACTGTTTGACGTCACACAACAAAAACAAATAGCTTTCTGCTCGCGTGCTGAACTGTTGTCTTTATTTGCGGTTTTAATGCATGGAGTCAGCGGAGGAGAAAGCGATCACGTGACTTTTGGCGAAAAAACAAAAGAAAAGTCCGACTCCAGATCAGGAATGAAGGAGAATTTAATACATTTTGTGTCACAAAACATTCCTCCATGCGTCGCGACTCCGTCTCCACGACCACAGCGGCGCAAACAGCTGCAGGCTCCGGCGTGAAGAGGGTGAAGGCTGTCGGTGAGGACCTGTCAATCAAATCGTAGCGCCCACCGCGCGCGCGCAGGGCTTGCGGAGTTTCAAAAATTCAGAGGTGCACGACACGCGCTAATCCCCTGCGCGGGGCCAACGCGCAGGGGCGGGGACTGTGAAATTGCGTCACTTTTGGAGTGCGCACCCTCGTGCGCTGCGCGACGCGTCAAGTATGAATCTAGCTTTAGGAACCACACGCTCCACAGGCAGGCCGGCACCCGGAAAGGCAGCCAAACGGTCGGCACGCAGGGACAAGGGTAGAACAATACAATAAGGGCAGGCCGCATCAGTTAAGGCCTCCCTGAGGTGACTCGGCCCCAGACAAGCGGGACACATCTCATGACCATCACCCAACTAGAGAGGGGTCAAACAAAGCTTGCAGACCGGTGCGTCCATCATCTCACGCTCACAGGCCAGGGTCAGGTCGAGCCGAGACGCCACTCTTGACACCAGTCGCCGAGCGAACGGGACAGGAACCAGGTCGAGCAGACAACGCCAAGGTCAGGACGAGCTGAAACGCCACTCGTGACACTAGCGAACAAGTGAACGGGTCAGGAAAACCGGTGAAGCAGAAAACGCCACCAGAAGGTCCAGAATAGCCCGCAGTACGGAAGCAAACTGAAGGAGGCAAGCCGAACACAGTTGCACAACAGTGTCAAAAAGCCGGACAACGGCTGCAATGAAACAAGTAGAAGCAGGCCCGAAAAACGGCTGCAATCAAATAGAAGCAGGCCCAAAGCGGCTGCAATTAAACAAACAGAAGCAGACCTGAAAACGGCAGCAATCAAACAAAGTAGAAGCAGGCCTGCGAAAGGCTGCAATTTAAACCAATTAGAAGTAGACCGGAAAAACGGCTGCAACAAAAACAATACAAGCGAGCCGACGGAGGCTGTTTAATGCTTTAACAGATTAACCGAGTTATCGACAGATCGAGTGCTTTGACTTCTATCTAGGCTTTTTTGTCCACATCGGGTACCCGTAGTGACGTCATCACGCAAAATGTACAGAGGGAAGTTTATCCAAACTGCATGCATATACTATGCAGAATAATCAACAATAATATTGATTTAAATGGCATGTATTTTATTTAGTAGTCTTAATACTACTATTAATCAGTACAACAGTGATACTCATTACTCTTGTTAAAAAATGTAATGTGTTCAATCTGCAGTACAATAGACGACAAATAATGACAAGTGGCAAAATGAGAATTTTGCAAAATAGGTCCCCTCTAAATATTGTTTAAATTTCAGTTTGGCTTGTATTCATAGATTGCTGTGGTCAGTGTCACTGATAATCTGGTACAACATCTTCCCAAAATCTTAATGCTTAAAAAGAAAACAGTTTTCAAGGAGAAGAAATACTTTAATGCAGGGGTCACCAAACTTTTTGAGACTGAGAGCTACTTCAGTGGAACCAAGAGGCACAAAGGTCCACTTGTTCGTTCCAAACAAATTTGCATGGTTCAACTTTAATCATAGTATTAATAATAATACATTTACATACATGTGAATATATGACTGCCTGATCACATCTGATCTGGTCTGTATTATTAAAGACTCCACACAATGCTTTAGCTTGGTAAATATGATCAATTATTATTGATAATTACCAGTAGTGATTAGAACTCTCAATCAAGAACTTGAGTCCTCAGTTTGAATAATGTTTTGGTTCTTCTGTGCAAATGTAAATTGTTCTTAGCTTTGACTGGGAGTGTGGATGGTTGTTTGTCTCTTTGTCTGTCTCTGTGATGGACTGGAGACCTGTCTTGGGTGTCCCTGCCTTCACCCAAAAGCAGCTGAGATTGGTTCCAGTCCTAAACAAGGGGGCATAATGGATTACTTATTAACTGATATTTAAACATAAACACTATTTCTTTTATGTTAAACTCAGTTTGTAACATTTGAAATTCGTTGTATTTTATAAATATTTTATTAACTGTTTTGTAGAAATGAACACGTTTGTAACATTCATTCAAAATATGCCTTAACAAATCTGTAGCATTTTTTAAGAACCTAACGTATCGTCGACGATACGTTTTCACAAGCTATTTTTACATTGCCGTAACTCTGCAACCGTTTGCGCTATCAGAAAAATTTAAACGGTGTTTGAAAGAAAAAAGAGTGCGCTTTTATGCTGTTTTTGCTACAGTTACGGTAGTCACTCTCTCCCGGCTGCAGCGCTGGGGAAAGTGATGCCTCATCCTCACCTAAAGCATATTGCGCTTCCAAAAATCTCCAAACGCACTGTACTGGCTGCTTGTCAACAGATGACTGTCCTCATCTAACGCGTCTGCAGTGGGAGGAGCGTGTTGGTCCTCTTCCGCTCCGGTGTTTGTTTATTTCCGGTCTCAGAAAAATGGCGGACGCAATACGAAGAATTGCCTTGTTGTACTTAATCTACAAAGCAGCAACACGCAGACGCCGTGCACAACGACGATTCTGGATTCACCCCACATTAGAGAGGCGTCATGAATTCGGTGAATTTCACCATCTGATCCAGGAGCTGCGCGCAGACGAGGAGCGCTTTCAGCGGTACTTCCGTGTCACCCGCGCCCAGTTTGACGACCTGCTGTAAGTTTCTCCTCCATGTTTACCGCGGGATTTGTTTCGTCTGTTCAACGTTTCGCGCGGTGCCCACCTACTCCGTCCCGTCGTCGTTGCGTGATCACATGGCAGAGTCTCTCCTGATTGGTCCTGATTGTTTGCTGCTGAGCAGCGAGCTGAAGCGAGCTGTGGAAGCACGGCATTCCGTGCTTCCACAGTCGCTGCTCGGATGCGACGCGGGAGTAGGAAACAGCTGCTGCTCACTTTCGCGCTGCTTGTATGCTGTAGATGCGCCGCGACACGACCCGCTGCTCCAAGATGCGCGTCCCCCATAGACTACAATGTAAAGTGACTGTTTCGGCTGCGCAAGATGCGTGCGGTGGGGATCCAGCATCATGCTGGATCCCCACCGCAGCAGAACGGAATGCAGCGTGAGCAGGCAAACATGAGCAGCAGAGCAGAAACTATGTCAAAACTAATGTTTTTCAAGGAATAAAAAGACAATAAGGAGATTCCTAGATGATTTGGAGAAGTTTCTTTTTGTTCTTCTGAAGAAAAAGCTGAAAAAACATTTGATCTAATAACTTTTTGAATTTTATTTCTGAATGAATGAGGCTCGCTTGTTACTTGTGGATAATAGTTTTTACTGGGTACACATAATAGGATGTATTTATAGTTTTATTTTATGTTGATTTTAGAATAGTTTATCAAGTCTATAAGATATTATAATCATCAGTTTGTACTTTGTCTGTGTAGAAGTGCACTATATATGAAAGTCTCAATACAACAGCACCACACCACATTGCTGTGACCAACTCATTCGTGATACACAAGGACCAGCGTGTCACTATGAGAAGTAAGATGATGACCAGAGATTCCAGGAAGAGCTGGCAGCACACCTCCTAGGTGTTCGTCTTCGAAATGAGCCACAAAAAGGAACCTGTAGACCATCTGTAGACCAAATTTTCATACTTTTATACTATTATGAAAAAACTC
>JBBPBX010025152.1:19557-32903 GCA_038048925.1 Garcialebias charrua | reverse complement strand
TTCATTGAAGGATTCAAAGATTCAAGATTATTTGTCATCCACACATGTGGTGGAACAAAATTGTGTACACAGGGTCCCAGTTACATCCAACAAAAGTATTAAAATCTGAGTAAAAGAAAATCAATCAATCAACTTTATTTCTATAGCACATTTTAAAAACCATAGGGTTAACCAAAGTGCTGTACAATAACACAAAAGACAAGTTAAATACAGTAAAATGATAAAAACATGCAAAGCATACAAAAATAAAAAATACATATACCAGTCTTGCTGCAGGTGTGTTAAAATTCATTCAACCTTTATTTCGTCAGGCTAATCTCATTGTGCCTCGAGGACTCATTTACAAGAGCGACCTGCTACAAACTAAAGAATAATGACAACAGCAACAGTAGAAATTTCCTTAAACAATCAACAATAGACAAACGTAAAGGAGAAATACAGATTTTTTAAACAAATTAAAACAAAATATTAAAGTAACAAAACATTATAAAGTAGATGTAGAAAATCAGTAACAGTAATCAGTAACAAGAACATGTCTGCATTGGTTTTTGCCAGGATTCCAACAGATTCTTAAACCCATTTAGAGAGGTCAAGGCCGAGAGCTTAATGTCTTTTTGTAAGATATTCCAGGAAGCAGGAGAGGAGTAGGAGAAGGCCTTTTTGACAAGTTCAGTTCTCACTGAGGGAACACTGCAGGTGATCATTTCCTGAGAGTGCACGCTGTAACTGCACTCACGCAGAGACATGTAGGAGGAGATGTATGAAGGCAGCAGACCAAGAAGTGATTTAAAGATGAAAATGTACCAGTGGAAGAGTCTGTGAATTAATGATGTCCAGTTAACCAGTGAATACAGGGTGCAGTGGTGGGTACGATAATCACAGCCAATTATGAATCTTAGAGCACCAAATGCCATAAAAGATAAGATCACGTGTTAAAGCCACGGAATAAAAGTGTGTTTTTAAAAGAGATTTAAAAACAGGAAGAGAGGAGGCCTGTCTGACACTCAATCTGTAATAAGCTCAAAGATGTGAACTAAGAAAAACGTTCACTAAAAACACACTAAGCACACACTTTCAGAGGGCTTCATCAGTCTGAGGAGTCCCAAGTAAACTGTTTTCTCCACTAAAAAAGTTAAGTCTGGTCCTCTGGACTTTCAAAAAAATTAAATTGTAGAAACATTTCAAACTGGACGATCCACTATGAGAAGGTTCTAAGACTGAACTGAATACAGCATCAGACTGAAGAAGTATATGGGGTGAAAGACAAATTGTTTCTACACATTTGTTTTGTTTTGTTTTTGAATGTTCAGAGGAACATACTTTACTTTTTTAGATTTTTCTACATGGATTACTGAGCATGCATCAGGATGTTTTCCCCACTAAACAGTACACTCCTTTAGTGGACCAACCAGTTTGCTGGTTTTGCTGGTGACTGATAAAGCCCTCCAAATAGAGGGTGAAACATCTTTCCACAAAAAAGAAATTGTCCAGATGACCTGACTGACCATTATTGTATTTTGTATCTGGATGATTGAGCATGAACTTTGATGCTTTAAAAGAACGTTACAGTACTTTTGAAACACAAGTGCCACCTTGTTCTTCTGGATTTTAAATGGTGAGAAAATTCATGATTTATTAACATGCAGAATACTGAGAAACTGTATTTATGATACATGGTGCTGCTTTGACAAATACTCTGAAAATACAGTAATTTGTTGACGGTCCCTAAGCGAACCACCGCTCCTCAGAGGGACAAACTGAGCAGGTGCTGCGTCTGCTCAAAGGAGGAAGTGACAGATGAATCCACGGAGCATGAACGTGAAACATACAACGTAAAACTAATGTTACCACTGCAGCACACACTGGATATCCTTATATTTAAGGCTGATTTCAAATTCAATTTAATTCAGTTTATTTATATAGCGCCAAGTCACAAACTCCTGCATGAACCTCAAATACGTTATCACGTGGCCACGTAATAATTATCGCGTGGGAACGTGATTTTTATCACGTGGCCACGTAATAATTATCTCGTTCCCACGTGATAACTATTACGTGGGAACGCGAAATTATCACGTGGCCACATGATAATTTTATTTCTACCATGTCACCTGACGGGCTCCGTAGTTTTCTTGGTTTTTGCATTAAATCATTTTAAACACCTCAGATAAATAATAAACAGAATAAATGCAAAAGGATAAATAAATAAAAAAAGAGGACAAGGATCAGTTTATTCGTCATAAAAGACGTCCGGAGGCAAAGAAACTGTGTTCTGAGTTAAGAAAGTTCATGCTGCTCTGAGTTGTTTGGTTTGTGTTTTTGCAGTTTATTTACAGCGTCTCCAGGTTAACAGACGGTCAACATTAACAGCCACAGCAAATGTTTAAATACTTCTATAGTTTCTGATTTTTCTGAAATGATGAGCTTTCAGTAACCAGATTTTTTAAATGGGCAGATTTTAAAACGCCAAGTTTTTCGTCGTTTTCTTACTTTTCATGTCGTCCAGGTCGGCGCTGACCAACATCTGGGCCTCGGCCTCGTCGGTGGGCACCTGCTGGTAGACGGCGGTCTCCAGAGCGGTCATGCTGCCGATGCAGATCCGTTCCCGCAGGTCGTAGTTGCTGCGCTGGGTGCCCGGTAGACGGTGATGGACGGACTTCCTGCGGAACCAGCTGTGGACTTGGGTCGAACTGAAGGGGTCTGATCCCGACGGAGAGCTGACAAAAACCAAAGATGGACAGTAAGATTTTTTTATTTATTAAAATATCTAATTTATACAAAGTTTTATGACTTCAAGGTCTGAACAGTTTTGAAATCTTTCAAAGCTGTGCCACTCATTCTACAAGCCCAAAACCAGAAAAGTTGGCACGTTGTGGAAATCGCAAATAAAAACAGAATACAATGACTTGCAAATCTTTTTCAACCTATATTCAATTGAACACACTGCAAAGACCACATACTTAACGTTCGAACTGGTAAACTTTGTTATTTTTTGCAATTATTAGCTCATTTGGAATTTGATGCCTGCAACATGTTTCAAAAAAGCTGGCACAAGTGACAAAGAAGACAGAGAAATTTGAGGAATGCTCATCAAACACTTATTTGGAATATCCCACAGGTGAACATGCAAATTGGGAACAGGTGGGTGCCATGATTGGGTATAAAAGCAGCTTCCTTGACATGCTCAGTCATCCACATAGAAGGATGGGGCGAGGGTCACCACTCTGTGAACAAATGCGTGGGCAAATTGTCGAACAGTTCAAGAACAACTTTTCTCAACGAGCTATTGCAAGGAATTTAGGAATTTCACCATCTACGGTCCGTAATATCATCAAAAGGTTCAGAGAATCTGGAGAAATCACTACACGTAAGGGGCAAGGCCGAAAACCAACATTGAATGCCCGTGACCTTCGATCCCTCAGGCGGTACTGCATCAAAAACCGACATCAGTGTGTAAAAGATATCACCACATGGGCTCAGGAATACTTCAGAAAACCACTGTCAGTAACTACAGTTCGTCGCTACATCTGTAAGTGCAAGTTAAAGCTCTACTATGCAAAGCAAAAGCCATTCATCAACAAGATCCAGAAACGCCGCCGGCTTTGCTGGGCCCGAGCTCATCTGAGATGGACTGATGCAAAGTGGAAAAGTGTTCTGTGGTCTGATGAGTCCACATTTCAAATTGTCTTTGGAAACTGTGGACGTCGTGTCTTACGGACCAAAGAGGAAAAGAACCATCAGGACTGTTATAGGCGCAAAGTTCAAAAGCCAGCATCTGTGATGGTATGGGGGTGCATTAGTGCCCAAGGCATGGGTAACTTACACATCTGTGAAGGCACCATTAATGCTGAAAGGTACATACAGGTTTTGGAGCAACATATGCTGCCATCCAAGCGACGTCTTTTTCATGGACGCCCCAGCTTATTTCAGCAAGACAATGCCAAGCCACATTCTGCACGTGTTACAACAGCGTGGCTTCGTAGCAAAAGAGTGCGGGTCCTCCCCTGGCCTGCCTGCAGTCCAGACCTGTCCCCCATTGAAAATGTGTGGCGCATTATGAAACGTAAAATACGACAACGGAGACCCCGGACTGTTGAACAACTTAAGCTGTACATCAAGCAAGAATGGGGAAGAATTCCACCTGAAAAGCTTCAAAAATTGGTCTCCTCAGTTCCCAAACGTTTACTGAGTGTTGTTAAAAGGAAAGGCGATGTAACACAGTGGTAAATATGTCCCTGTGCCAACTTTTTTGCAATGTGTTGCTGCCATTGAATTCTAAGTTAATGGTTATTTGCAAAACAAAATAAAGTTTCTCCGTTCGAACATTAAATATATTGTCTTTGCATTCTATTCAGTTGAATATGGGTTGAAAAAGATTTGCAAGTCATTGTATTCTGTTTTTATTTGCGATTTGCACAACGTGCCAACTTTTCTGGTTTTGGGCTTGTATATTGTATGAAAAGATTTGATGTAAATCTTAATTTTACTTAGTTTATAACCCGGACATTTGATTGCAATGCTCCCAAATGACCAGCAGAGGGAGTCTGAGCATCACACCAGCTGTCCACACCAAACCTCTGAGTCATCATCATGATGGTGGTTTCTGCACAATTATCCAGCCAGGCATCGACACAGACAAATAACCCAATCACCATGGAGCCCCTGACCTCCTGGCAGCAAACTGCATGCAACATTCAAGGCATCGACAAATTATTCATATTCTGATGCTTTTTATCCACCCAGCCGGGTCTTTCGATTACTCAGGATTCAATCTTTACCTGAGTGTACGGGTCAGTAATGGTGATTTGTTTAATGGTTTTATATCTAAAACATTTACAATCGAAGAAGAAAAAACTGGCTGTTTATATCTGCAACTCATGAAAGACAGATTTTGATTAAAGCACCTTTATATCTGTGTTTATTAAACGGATAAAGCTCTCGTTAAAAAAAAGAAATTCTGATAAATGTGAAGGATTACTCCTGAGAGTTTGGAGACCAGTGGACATCTTCCAGTGCAGGTAACCATGGCAACAAACTCACGTGGACCGAATTTATTGCCTGTAAACTCGAGGGTTGCTTATTAAAGCAACGTTGGATGGGTTTATGATTATCGCTCGCCGGCATAAAAGGTGAGCAATCCTGTAATCGCTTGTGTCTCTGTTAGCAAAATATCCACTGCACAGATTTTTACTAAAATCCACAAAGTAATTTTTGGCTGTTTGTCTACAACTGATCGGTTTCATTGAACCTCCGGTTTGTGCACAACGTTCAGCTGTTCCTTGAAGGAATGCATATCACCCACCGCCTTGTGTTAGCGCTCTGGGTGTGTGTTGGGCATGACCCTCAGCTACACACCAAATGTCAAAAAAGGCGTTCAATACAAGATCAACTAGACTTTATTTGATTGATTCTTGTATTGAACGCCTTTTTTGATTTGATCATGTCCTGGACGACTGAGAATCTTCACCAGCATACACACCAAATACAGGTAGTCCTCAACTTACGATGGCCTCGACTTACGACGTTTCGGAGTTACGTCACGCATCTCAAAAAAATTGAAAAATCTTATTTTATGTGTTTAAATGTTCTTGATTTTATGTGTACAGCACTTTGTTGCAGCTGTGGTTGTTTTAAATGGCTTTATAAATAAAGCCATTTAAATGGCTTTATTGGCTCGGATGTTGGTGGGACCCCGAGCTAACATGCTAAAACTCGGAGAAACGGCTTGGCGGCCTCGGATGTTCGTGGGACCCCGAGCTAACATGCTAAAACGCGGAGGAACGGCTTGGCGGATTCAGATGTTCGTGGGACCCCAAGCTAACATGCTAAAACGCGGAGGAACAGCTTCACCAGCTCCCAGTAAGTTATTAACTCTTTTTTTCCCTTCATTATGGCTCCAAATGTACGGAGCTAACATGCTAACAGGCCTTACAGTAAACAGTTTGGACCGCGTGAAGCAGCTGGAAGCTGCAGAGCTCAGACGTGCAATGAGCTAACATGCTAACAGACGGAGCAACAATTCACCAGCTCCCAGTAAGAAATTAACTCTTTTTTTCCTTCATTATGGCTCCAAATGTATGTTTTTTGATAATTATGTAGGGTACTGTGTTAGGATAGGCGAAGTGCTTGGTAACTGTACAGTACCGTTCATGTACGTGTACAGGTAGTCCCCGACTTACGAGTGCCCTTACATACGAGGTCCCGGACTTACGAGCTGGCGAACGAGCAGCAAATTTGTAAAAAAAATACAGCACTTTTTTGTGTTTTTAGATGAAAGTGTGTTAGCCAACCGTTTGGAAACACGTTTCTGAGCATGTTCATGAACTAGTATGAAAGTTTTTGATGAAAAACGAGTGTTCGTAGTAGCGCTAGCTTAAATTTTCCGACTTACGACAGAAAATCCGGACTTACGAGAACACGTGTTTCATGTTCTGATGTACGAATTTTCGTCTTACGAGCGACTCGCAGGTACGGAACTCGCTCATAAGTCGGGGACTACCTGTATATGGGGCGGCCAGTGTGTATGTGTTTTACGACTTACGGCGATTTTTGCGTTACGAACGGACGTAGGAACGGAACTCGTTCGTAAGTAGGGGACTACCTGTATCTGTAATAATAAACCATGAGTTATAGCTTGTTTTGGGTTAATTGGATATTTTTGTAAAATCACAGTACAGAACCACTTTAAAGGGTTGGTCTACTTCAATACAGGGAATAGGTCTGTGGAATAGTTTGGAAAACGATGTAAAAAAAGTAAAGTCAATGTTTATATTTAAAAAAAGATTAAGACTATTTTGTTGAAAAGATACATAGAAGTTAGTTAATATAAAATGATATAGGGTCGAGATGGTGTAGAGGCAGGGCAGCCGGCTCAGGACCAGAAGGTCTCGGGTTCGATCCCCGGTCACGGCATACCTCGTTGTGTCACTGGGCAAGACACTTAACCCCGAGTTGCTCCCTGTAGGTCAGGCAGCGCCTTACATGGCAGACCACCGCTACCGGTGTATGAATGTATGTATGAATGGGTGGATGGTTGGTACTGTGAAGCGCTTTGGGGTCCCTCAAAGGGGGCTGGAAAGCACTATATAAGTAAGCTCCATTTACCATAAACGGCTAATTTTTATGAGTTGTGTATTTTGTTGTATTATGTATAGATGATTATTGCTAAAAATCCATCTACCTTGTGGTGTTTTGCTAGTTTTGATACTTTGCATTTCACTTTGTATTTCACTTTGTATTTCTCTCTTATGTTTTTCTGTTGTTTGTTGTTTAAGGAAATTCTATCATTGCTGTTCATCATTCTTTAGTTTGTAGCAGGTCACTTTTGTAAATGAGCCCTCGAGGCTCAATGAGATTTACCTGACTAAATAAAGGTTGAATGAATTGTGTGAATTGATAGTTTTAATTGATTTTGTTTAAGAAGGAGCAGATATGATAAGATTTTATTCTTCTTCTGCTGCCTTTCATTTTATGATTTTTTTATTTTTTTATTTTTGTGCTTTGAAATTGTCTTTGTGTTTTAAAATTGAAATGAATAAATTAAATAAATAAATGAATAAATTAGTCGACTCCAAATGTTAATGAGTCGCAGATGATGTGTGATCGCAGTGAGATTTTCATCAAAATCTAGTCAATGACTCATGAGATATTTTGCTAACAAACAGAAAAACGACATACAGTACATAGATGTTTACATACTGAAAACACTTTAAAAAAAGAAGAGAAAGGCGTCTCTTCAACCCAACCTGTTGATCGTAGCTTCTCCTTCGTCCTCCTTCTGTCCATGAACAGGACCAGAACCAGAACCAGGACCAGGACCAGGAACTCTCTCATGATGAGCTGCCTCTCTTATCAGAGTGAGCGATGAGTTCAAGGCCAGCGGGTGCTCTTCGTTTTCCACGCAGACGGATGAAGGTGGAGAGGGTTCCTTCAAGTCTCCTTGGCTCCCAAAACTAAACTGAGAGGAAGAGGAAGATCAGCGAGAGGAGAGGAAGAGGATGGCTCCAGCTCCAGCCGTCTCCAAACCAACATGAAAAGTTCAGCTCGGAGATTTGACTCTTCTGCATCATTTTACCTGCGGCTGAACGTGGAGCAGCGCCGTGGGTGTGGCAGCCGCCCCGCGTCGCTCCGTCTCAGACTCCGCCTCCTCCTCGTCTACCTCCTGTATGGTGGGCGTGACGTCGGAGGGCGGCAGGGAGGTCTTTTTTTTCTTCCGTTTCTTTTTGCGCCGGCGGTCTGCGCTGTGCACTCTCTTGCGCAGGCGCTGGGAAACGGGCAGGTGGGTGGACAGGGGGTGATGCGTGTGGTGGAACGTGTGTCTGTGATCTGTGCAAACAAACAAAACCAGAAGTATCTGTTTATTTATTTTTTACCGTTTCTCCTGAAGAAAAAAAACATTTTAATTAACGTAATCAGTGAAAAATAGTCATTTCAGAGGCTGTGATAAGAAGCAGCGCCGCCTAATCTCTGCCGCTTTAACTCCTGGAACATACAGAACTTTGTGAAGGTTCATTGGAGGAAAAACCGACCGCCTTCTTTAAACAGAATCATAATGATTTTATTGTTATTGCTGTTATGTACCCCAGGGTTTTTAGATATTTTAAACCCCAGTCTAAGCTGACTGCACCCTCTTGTTTGTTTGTTTTTTAGTCTTTTGATAATCAAGCTTAATTAGGCAGCACAGGTGTTCACCTGCAGGTCCTGCCTATATATATATATCTCAGGTAGGGCTTTGAGCAGTGGTGGAGGCTTGATGCAAACAAGGGTTGTTAATCAAGTAGAGGCTGGTGTGGAAAAACACTTGAAGCCAGCCAAGGTTCTTTTGGAACGTGCTGAAGATACACTTCAGGTAAAACTGAGTGCTGAGTGACAGCCGTGGTGCTGTGTTGTGTACAGACACTGGGAGACCTCCACCTTCCCTGTTTGTTTGTGAGTTTGCTCCTGTGGGAGTAGTAGTTGAGCTGTTTGAGCTCTTAGAGCAACTCTATTTGTTTAAATTAGAGATCTGCGTGGGTTGAAGCACCTTAAGTGCTGGTTGAATCTCTGACCTAGACTTGGAGGTATGGGCCCGTGCCGCTGAGGCCTGATTGAATTCATTATTGGAGACACTGAGGGCAGTGTCTGTGCAGCTTTCCAGGAGGGGAAGAGCTGAGGTTAACAGTGAGAGACTGTTACCTTTTTCCTTTTTCTTTTATTTGTACTTTTACGACCTGGTGAGTGTTGGTAGTCCTGTTTTCGCTTTTTGTTTGTGTAGAGGGACTTTTTGTGAGGTAGATCGTTGCCTGAGGAAATTCGGCGGCCCTGTACAGGGCTGGGTTTGCTTGGGCGGCGTTATTTTCGTTTTGGCCAGACTCACTGGTCCACCATTCCGTTAAACTTTTTTTTGTTTAGTTTCCTTTCTTTGGACGCTGATCCAGGAGAAGACGCTCCGGGCCTGGTGGGAGAAGCCAGGGAGGACCTCGCCAGCTTGGAGGCTCTTATTTTCAGTTTAATAACATTTTGTTTAAAACTTCTTCTGTGTCCAGTGTCTACTAAATCTGTTTTGGCTGTTTCCAGTCGTAACATATTTAATGGGGACTCGTCACGTGATGACTGAAATGAGCTAGTTTGTGTTTGTAGAGAAAAATAAAGTAGTGGTTAGCTGCATGTTTTTTTACCTGCTTTAATAATAATAATAATAATGAATTCAATTTATAACGCACTTTTCATAAATGAAAATCTCAAAGTGCTTTACTCTGCCTGTTTGAGTTGGACGTGTGGGACCTCTGTTTTGGCAGCCACTGACTAGAAACATTTATAGTTCTCCTATATTTGGGGCTTGGTGTACGGTCAGATTTTGTGGTGGTGTGTCCACTCATACCTGATCCAACTCAGGATCAGCTTTGGAGCTGATTTGTTGAGCGCTCACAGCTGCGCGTCTGTTTGCTACGTTCAATTGCGGTCCAGATATTTTATGGTAAATGGAACTTACTTATACAACACTTTCCAGCCCCCTATGAGGGGCCCCAAAGCGCTTCACAGTACCAGCCATCCACCCATTCATACACACATTCATAATAATAATAATAATAATAATAATAATGAATCCAATTTATAACGCACTTTTCATTAATGAAAATCTCAAAGTGCTATTCATACACCGGTAGCGGTAGCCTGCCTTGCAAGGCGCTGCCAGTCCTATCGGGAGCAACTCGGGGTTATGTGTCTTGCCCAGGGACACAACGAGGTATGCAGTGACCGGGGATCGAACCCCGGACCTTCCGGTTCTGAGCCGTCTGCCCTGCCTCTACACCATCTCTGCCCATTTTACCGTAATACTGTTGTATACAGTGATTTGAGCGGACAGGTGTCTTGTGTCTAAAAGTATGGAGTTTGATTTAGACAGTTTTGTGGAAGAACCTACAGTTGAGGTTTTGGCTAACTGCACGAAAGCGCAGTTATTGTGTGTGGCAGAACACTTTAAAATTACTGTAGATAAACGCAGTAGGAGGGAGGCGATAGAAAATGAATTGGTCGCAGAGTTAGCTCGCATCAGGGTTTTTCCTGCTGAAATGATTTCAGAAGGTCCTGTGAGAACATCCTCTCATGCTGTGGATAAAGAGGTGCGTTTGAAGGAACTAGAATTAGAGTTGGAACTGCGTCGGATGGAAAATGAAGCAAAGAAAGAAGAAGCTGCAGCTGCCGTAAGAAAAGCTGATCTTGCCGCTGAAGCAGATAGAAGGAAAAGTGAAGCTGAAAATGAAACCATTAGAATAAAACACGCCGCTGATAATGAAGCTGCCATGAGAGCTGCTGAGCTGGTGCAACAGACAGCTTTAAGAGAAAAATATTTAATACCCTGACGCATGCTCAGTAATCCAAAGTAGGAGTAAAGGAGGCCATCTTTGTGAAAAGAAACTGTCCATCATTAAACAGGGGTGGAGGCCTCCGGGTTCAACTGTCCCCCTCTTACAATGCTGTTATTGCTAGTATCACTCAGCCCTCTGTGAATAACAAATTGTGAATAGCAAACAACCATCAGGGTGCTAACGATCCATCGTTAGGCTGATGGTCCTCCTTGATCATGTGAGCAGCTGGTTTCGGCTGTCATCAGCCAACTGGTTGATCCACTGTGAGAGGGTGCTATTTATAAGACTGAGCTGAATACAGCATCTCAGACTGAGGAAGTCTTTCGGACGAAAGACGAAACGTTTCTACAATTTTTTGCTTTGTTTTCTTTTGTTTTTTTGAATGTCCAGAGGGCCAGACTTAGCTTTTTTAGAAAAAGAATTAATGTTTGAACAACAAAAAATGGAGTTGGATGCTCAAATACGCATGAAGGAGTTAGAACGTGGAGCTAACCCTTCTCAACCACCTGCGCCTAATTTTGATGTGAATAACAAAATATAATTTGTACCTCCATTTAATGAGAGTGACGTAGACAAATATGTTGTCCCGTTTGAAAAAAATGCACACTCTTTTAAGTGGCTGGAATATGCTTGGCCGTTACTGTTACAGTGTAAATTAAAGGGAAAAGCTCAGGATGCTTCAGAAACAAGCGCTCAATACAATACTCAGGATGCTTATGCGTCTCTTTCGATAGCAGACAGCAGTGATTACGTGAAAGTAAAAGAAGCTATCCTGCGGGCTTATGAGTTAGTTCCGGAAGCGTACAGACAAAAGTTCCAGAAATTAAAAAAACTTAAGTCAGACTTACGTTGACTATATGAAAGAGAAAGAAATCCTCCTTAATCGATGGTGCGCGGATAGTTCTGTGACTAGTTTTGAACAGTTTAAACACCTGATATTAATTGAAGATTTTAAGAAGTGTTTACCAGACCGGGTAACCACTTATTTAAATGAACACAGAGTGTTGGAAGCATCTAAAGCTGAGGTTTTAGTAGATGAGTATATGTTGACCCACAAACTCAGTTTTGAATGTCCTAGATTTTACAAGTCACCTAACTCTGATAAATCTAAGCCCTATGGTTTTGAGTCTCCATGGTTTTTCAGACCCAGAGGTAACGGAAAGTCGAGAGGACCCGCTGTAGCTCACAAGGAGACTGGTGCGTTTGTGGGGCGTAGGGAAAGTAGAGCATTGTTTGAGCGTGGAACGACTTCAAAGGACAATGTGGTTTGTTTTTATTGCAGACAAGAAGGTCACATTAGTACCCATTGCCCTAAATTGAAACAAGATCCAAAACCAGTAGCTCTGATTGAAACCCTGAGTAAACAGTTGTCTTCCACTACAGGTTCTCCTGAGAAAGATGGATTTTGGCTGTTTATTATGGATGAGTTCATTTCTGCATCTCACTCTGGTAATAAGGTATCAATCAAAATACTACGTGATACAGCTGCCTCTCAATCCTTCATACTAGAAGGTGTTCTACCTTCAGATGAAATTGAGATAATTAAAACACAGTTACCTATATGTGGTTTTAGCATGCAAGATTTTAAAGTGCCTTTGGCTATAATTATAATTCACTCTGAATTATGTTCTGGAGAAGTTGTGGTGGGACTACAACCTAGTTTTCCCATTGCAGGAATCTCCATGATCATGGGAAATGATTTAGCTTGAGGACGTGTGCTTGTTACTCCTGAAGTAACACCCATCCCGGAACTGTGTGCTCAACCAGATGAGCTGGCATGCACATTTCCTGATGTTTTCACGCCACATAGAGAATTGGAAAACAAATTTTCTTTATGACACATAATCTAGATCTTTTTCAGCCTTTTTATTATGGTAACATAAGGGGCACGTGCATTTCCAATATCCTTTAGGAATATAAAACAATTTCTGTAAACTGGCTCTTGTGACAGTACATCATACACATTAGATTAACATGTTATACGTGTTGGCGGAAATATGCAAAACAAGCATGTATATTCGTGTTTCTAAATATCTCTGGAAACACAATTAATTAAAATGTTTTTTAAAAAGTTTTGCATAAGATGATTTATTTAAATGTCCTTAAGTCTTGTTGATAACGTGCTGGTATTTTGTCAAACTTTATTTTAAAAAAATGTTTTAACTAAGGATATTGGGGGGCTGATGGAGATTGTTTAAGGGCCACATTTGGTCCTCGGACCTTAAATTGCCCACGTCTGTTCTACAAAGTAAGATGTGTAACCCTTGTTAACTGCTTTAACTGTTAAATAATTTAACTCCTTAAAAGTATTATATTTTATATTTTTATTCACCTAAAACTACAGGTAGTCAGTCTTTCAGAGCTATCTAAGCAACAATAAAAAAATGTCACATTTAAAGGGTAATTTGTTTAAAGGAAACTCAGCATTTCAATTATTTAAAAACTTGAGAAAATATGTATTTTACAGCAAATATATATATATATATATATATATATATA
>JBBPBX010025152.1:0-19493 GCA_038048925.1 Garcialebias charrua | reverse complement strand
TTATTAATTAATTTTATTTTTATATAGAGAATATATATACTGTAATATGTATTATTAATTAATTTTATTTTTTATATAGAGAATATATACTGTAATATGTATATATTTATTGTTTTATTTACATATTACGTATTGTTATTTATTTATTTTATTATATATTTTTTATTTTATTAAAAAAAAAAAATAGAATGCCTAAAACGAAGAAAAAAAATTGTTTGGGGGGGGGATTTTTTAATATATTCCGGTCCCGAGTTTTGTGAAGACCCTCCAGCCCACGAGGCCTAGTTTTCAGTCAGACTTATTACTCAGTGAATGGACATGAAGCTTTTATTTTATTTTTTATTTTATTTTAAATGTTGTATATTTGCTTGTACTAGCCCAGATATACAAGCGAGCTGCTCCGGCACGGTGCACCCGTTAATTACTTCCTGCTTTGAGGGGAATTAATGGGAGTCAGCCACTATCCGCCGTGTAACATCCGATGCTGCAGCTTGCATGCATGTGGAGCAGCTCTTTAGTACTAAATATAAAAAAGTTAATTCTGGTCCTCTGGACATTCAAAAACACAGGACAAAACAAACAAAGAAAAAATTGTAGAAACGTTTCTACAATAATTTAATTTTGTTGTCTTGTTTTTGGAATGTCCAGAGTACGGAGCCCCCCAGGGGACATGGGGAAAAGAAAATTGCGTACGCACGCAAACGTTTGCGTGCGCACGCAAATGTTTTGCGTGCCCACGCAAAACTATTGCGAGGTAACGCAAAACCTTTTGCGTGGGAACGCAAAACCTTTTGCGTGGGAACGCAAAACCTTTTGCGTTACAGACACCATGGACGTAGCCAGAACGTTATGAGGGGCGATTCCTTTAAAATGAATGTGGACCTTATGAGATAAACATGCCACGATAGCTCAACTAGTAACGTATCGAGTTGCCACTCCAAACCTTACGAGTTCGATTCCCACTTAGGACAACATTTTTATTTATTTATTTTTTAGATTATTTATTCATTCCAGATTAAAAAAACACAAGAAAACTATTTACAAAACAACAATAAAAACTTTCAATTATATAATCATTCCTCTTTCTTATTTTGCTTAATGGTTTTTAACTCATCCCTGAAATTCTGACACAGAATCACAAGTTCAAGTGTGAACTGTGTCACAGAATAAACACAATAAAAACATGTATTATCTGCAGCATTGTTGTTTAAAATGGCTCAACATTACGACAATGGAGCAGACAGTACACTCAATTTAATTGAATTTTGAAATCAGCCTTAAATATAAGGATGTCCAGTGTGTGCTGCAGTGGTAAAAGTAATTTTCCGTTGTATATTTCACGTTCAAGCTCCGTGGAATCAGCTGTGACTTCCTCGTTCGAGCCGACGCGGCAGCCTGCGCTCTGTCTGTCCCTCTGAACTTGTGATTCTGTGTCAGAATTTCAGGGATGAGTTAAAAACCATTAAGCAAAATAAGAAAGAGGAATGATTATATAATTGAAAGTTTTTATTGTTGTTTTGTAAATAGTTTTCTTGTGTTTTCTTAATCTGGAATGAATAAATAATCTAAAAAAAAAAGTTGTCCCAAGTGGGAATCGAACATGTGAGGTTTGGAGTGGCAACCCGATGCGTTACTAGTTGAGCTATCGTGACATGTTTATTTCAGAAGGTCCACATTCCTTTTAAAGGAACCGCCCCTCATAACATTCTGACTACACCCATGGTGTCTGTAACACAAAACCTTTTGCGTGGGAACGCAAAAGGTTTTGCGTTCCCACGCAAAAGGTTTTGCGTTACTTTGCAATAGTTTTGCGTGCGCACGCAAATATTTTTTTTTCCCCCCATATCCCCTCGGGGGCTCCATACCAGAGGACCAGAATTAACTTTTTTATATTTTTCTACCTGGATTATTGAGCATGCATCAGGATATTTAGTACTAAACGTTCACCCGTGCACATTACAAGTGGGTATTTGCTTTTTACATCGAAACTCTACAGAGACGTCTGGCTGGGAAAAATGTCCCTCTACTATGGTGAGTTGAACTTTTATCTCTGTAGTTTTTTCAGAAGCTCTCAAATAGAAAAGCTATGTCAGAGCTATGAGACCTGTCAGCAAATTATCAATCCGAAGCTAAATGCTCCTATAAGTGAGTCGCTGAATTTCTTCAATCTCTTTCTGGCACATTTATTGAAAACCTCTAACAGCGCTGTATGCACACAGTTTAACTCTCTGAGCGCTGTTTTCAAATGGAAACAAAAAGGAAATTCATGACGTAATGACGTCACGTATACGCCTCCCAGAAGCAGCACACAAAAACACAACAGCCGGTGAAAGTATTGGAACACGTTTTGAGTAAGAGCATCGATAACAATAAAGTTTAACATTCTTCATTTTACCACAGTTAAAACGCGGTCACCCTGCTTTGTGTGTCAGAGTTCAGATAATACAGTATTATGACTCGTTTAGTTTCGGATTGGTCATTTGCTGACACGCCTACTGGATTGATTAACAAGTCACGTCGTGGATCCGACTCGTGGAAAAAATTTAATAGAATTAACGACAGCTGTTTTAAAAAAATTGTCTCGTATGACTTCATTCTCGTAATTCTACGACTTTATTCTCGTAATTTTATGGCTTTGAAAAAAAAAAATTCCGAGCATGGTAATGTAATTTAAAAAAATATATAATAAAAATTTAACGTGGCCCTAAAGCTCTGTCGTAAAAAGCAGACCACTGATTAAAAGTTGTATTTCAGCACATTTTAACGTGAACAGTTCCCCTCCTCGGGAACGTGAGTGTAGTAAACGTCACTGTGAGGTTATGAGAGCATCTGAAACAAATTCTGATGATTTTTAGGCTTTGTCAGAAAAAAACTGTGTTTATTGACTGCACCAAAATAAATAAATGAAAAAATGAACATGAACAAAAATAAACGCGTGGCTGACTCAACCATAAGACGTGTGGCATCCATCTGCTAATCTCTCTAACGCACTCGATTTAGACAGAATATAATCCAGTCTGTATATGATTATGACAGAAAAGGTTGAAATAAGCACATTATATAAATATAACTTCCATGTTATTTTTAGCTGGAATAAAATAAGCGTTTTTAAAGGTATACTATGTAGTTTCTGCAGTACCCTGGGACTTGGAAATTTCCAGCAGGTGAAATCATTTTGCTCCCTCCCCTCAGAGCCATATATGACTCTGAGGGAGGGAGACAGTCCGTTCTCTGTGAACTTGAGTTCTGCAGCTCCGCCCCCTGCTGTGTGTCCGCTCGGAGGAGCGCTTCAATATTCTGTGATTATATGTTATAAAAACCTTTTAAAAATATAATAAAACCATAGAGCACTTGTCCAACATCACAAAAACCAGCAGAAATCAGCAGAGGTTCACGAAGCAACGTTTGGACATGATTAATTCGCTCGTGATTTCCTCTTTCTGTCAGCGCAGGTTTGGAATGTCTGGAATGGAATGCTCCGCCTCCTCTACATGTACTTTCTGCGCTGCAAAGTTCTGTGATTATATGATAATAAAACCTTTTAAAAATATTATAAAACCATGGAGCACTTGTCCAACAACAGAAAAATCCAGCAGAAATCAGCAGAGGTTCACGAAGCAACGTTTGGACATGATTAATTCGCTCGTGACTTCCTCATGTCTGTCAGCGTTCCTCATTCCTGTCAGTGAAGGATGAAGCGATCACTTGACTTTTTGCAAAAAAACAAAATAAAAGTCCAGCTCTGTGATGAAGAAGGGATATTTAATAAATTTGTGTCACATACAAAACAGTCCTGCATCGCTTTGCAATCCTTTGAATGAGAACGAGCTGCGGCTGGGACAGGTGGGGGCGTGGGTTGGGGCGTGACAAACAACTCTGTTTTGATTGGCTGTCAGTGTCCTGGTCACTCTGTGTTTTCAGTGTTTTTATAAATGCTGATAGAGAAGCAAGGGGACTATAGTTTTTTTCAGAGATTACTTTGTCTAACATCAGTTTGTCAGTAGATAGTGACAGAGTGAAGAAATATGTTAAAAATATATTGTTTGAAAAGTTAGACTACATTACAATCTTACATACCCTAGCTTTAAGTTTACTTCCTTGAAATTAAACCGTTTCCTCCTAGATGATCTGCAGTACAAACTAAACAAATTAATATACTGTAGTCTGCTATTTTTTTGGGAATAAATTTAGTGTTTGGATTTTGGTTGCATCATTGGCATTTTAGTCTCATTTGGTGAAGTAAAACATCAAACGGTGCAGTTTGAAAGAGTTTACTCCGGTTGTTTTCCAGATTTCTTGATATGCAAGTCTGAAATGCAGGTATGTACTTGATGTAAACAAAGCACTCGGTTGATTCAATCCATGAGGAAGCATGAGTCACGTGACTGTCTTGCATGGATGTGTCGGTAAACAAATATGGCCGAGTCAGTAAGCCTGCTATATGAAAATACTCAGCCATGCAGTGAACCTGAAGTTAGAAGCACATGTTCATGAACACAGAAGCTGTTCTTACACTCAAAGTCTTTCTCTGTGTAGTGGCGGCCCATCCTGTCCCCGTTGGTGGAACCGGTTTCACAGATGATGTCTCTGAAACGCTCGACGGACAGAGCTTTCTCCCAGTTTTCATCGTCTTTCTCTTCGTCCTGTTCCTCTGCAGATGCCTCCTCATCTTCTTCCTCCACTTTTACCTGGAGAGGATGGAAAAACATTACCTTTTATCCCCCAATCATTTGATGTGTTTTAAAAAGATAACCACTAGATGTACATTTTCATCTAACTGATTACTCTCTATAGTGACACTGTTTCTCTTTATTCTTCGTCTGTGCTTTCATGCCTTATTTGACATAAGGAGTACTTCTGCTAACTTTGTGGTATTTTAGCATTCAAATGTCAAAAACCTTCATTCAGGACATTACAGTTACAGGAAGCACTCTGCCTTTTGGGGTTTGCAACCTCTAAACATTTTTAAGTGTTAAATCTATTTAGGATGAAAGTCCATGTAGAAATACAAAGAGGTCTCTTCAATTCCATCCATCTATCCATCCATCATTTATATATCATAATATATAATGGTTCTAGAATTGCGCCGCTCGGGGTGGCTGCATGTTGGAGGAGCTCTGTTACATTCATATTGCTTTAGAAAACTTTTAATTCCTCTTTTTTCTGGATATAAATCACTTTTCTCGGATGATTGTTTCCTCTGGTATCGGATGCTGTGCAGCTGGAACGATTTTTACTTAAACTTTTTTTTTACTTTTGGGCATCTGTTATGATGAGTAACCATGGCAACAAGGTGCTTTTTTTTAACAACCAGGAGCAGCTGATTAACGTCATAAAAGCTCAAAATACCAAGTGAATGGAAAAGGAGGCACCGTGGATGAAATCCCGTCAACCTGGAGGCGGTGCTTGAGTACCTGACCGCCGAGATCCTGGAGCTGGTGGGAAACTCAGCTCGTGACAACTGGAGGAACAGGGTCATCTCCCGGCACCTTCAGCTGTCTGTCTGTGGTGACAAGGAGCTCGGCAGACTGCTGGGAGGAGTGAGCATCGCTCAAGGAGGAATTCTGCCCGGCATGCAGGCAGTCCTGCTGCCCAGGAGAACCGAGAGGTCTGCTGGATCTGACAGCAAGCTGGATCCGGGTGGACGGATCAATATCTGTGGCCAGATTCTTAGGATTGGCTGCAGGAGATCCTTCCTGCCCACAGCATCTATAACTCTTGGATGAAACCAGGATGATGAGCTGCGACAACACTTAATTCCCCTTTGGGATTAATAATGTATTTGTGAATTTAATTTAATTGAATAGCCTATATGCCACGGGGGGGCGTGACGTACTTCCGGCAAAATGCAACACCTACCCGCCACTTCCGGTTCCCATCCACCTCCGTTGTTGCTAGCGTTAGCTCCTAGTAGCCTACCATGACAACGAGCCGAAACGGGAAGCGGCCGCGCGCTACCGGCACTACACGTGAGTACCGTTGTGTCCGCCCACCGGTGGGAACAGCTGTTCCGCGGGGGGGTTTCGGCGAACATTTATCGCGGCTATCCGTAGGGGGAACGTCGCCATGATTTTATATGGTTTTATATGTGTATAGAGTTGTTATTGGTGTGTATGCTGATGTTTTATTAATTGTATTTAGTCATTTATGTTCGTGTCTTTCCCGCTAACTGGAAGTGCGCCGTCTGTGTAATGACTGTGGAGGTGCTGGAACGGAAGTCCGTGGCATATAGGCTATTGAATCCAGACATCATCTACCTGCTTCTTCCTTTTCGGGTTGTGGGAGTCACTGGTGCCCATATTTCTTCTTATTTTTCTTTCAGCTTTTGCCTCTTCAGGAGTCTTCACAACGAGTCCTCCTCCTCCTCTATCTCACTCTGTCCTCTGCATCCTCTGTCCTCACTCCATCTACCTCCATGTCCTCTCTAACTGCATCCATATATCTCCTCTTTGTCTTTTTCCAGGCAGCTGCATTTCTAACATCCTTCTACCAATATACCCACTGTCCCTCCTCTGGCCTCTCTAAATTTATCTCCCAGTTGTTCAACCTGTGTTGTACCTCTGATGATCTCATTCCTAACATTATCCATCCTTGTCACTCCTAATGAGAACCTCAGCATCTTCATTTCTGCCACTTCCAGTTCTTTCTCCTGTCTTTTTGTCATTGCCACTGTCTCCAGACCATACAACATAGCTGATCTCACTGATGCCCATGCAATTCCTTTAAAAACATTTTTATCTTACCTTGTCATATATATATGGTAAATGGTAAATGGAGCTTACTTATATAGTGCTTTCCAACCCCCTTTGAGGGGCCCCAAAGTGCTTCACAGTAACAACCATCCACCCATTCATACACCGGTAGCGGTAGACTGCCTAGCAAGGCGCTGCCTGTCCTACCGGGAGCAACTCGGGGTTAAGTGTCTTGCCCAGGGACACAACGAGGTATGCCGTGACCGGGGATCGAACCAGAGACCTTCTGGTCCTGAGCCGGTTGCCCTGCCTCTACACCATCTCGGCCCCTAGTTTACTCCTGATCTAGCTGACTTTCTGCACAGGAGAGATCAGCTTTGGGCTGTAGCAAGAAAACCTGGCTCAGTCACAGACTGGTTGAATTTTTGACAGCAACAGAATAAATGCACAACTTCCATCAAAGCCGCAAAATGTAACTATTTCTCAGACCTTAAAAAAGTCAAATGATCCTAAAACATTCTGGAAAACCATCAGATCTCTCTCCGGCAGCTCATTTGACTTCCCATCATAACTTCTTGCTGACTCTGTACCTGTGTCAAATAAGCACGAGATCCTGAACTGTTTCAACAGACATTTTGTTGATTCTACTTCTTTGACACAATAACGAATAGAAAATCAGCCACTTCTACTAAAAACCAAACATCTACAAATCAAATCTCTGCTACAAGTCAATCTTCAATAAATCACACCTTGTCTTTTTCTCTGTGCTCAGTTAGTGAGGTTAAAACTGTTAAAAGGTCTAGCTTCTAAAAAATCCTCAGGAGCAGATGAACTTCCCCCTTATATCTTAAGGCTGTCCGCTCATTTCATCGCAGTGCCTGTGACCCACATCTTTAACCTTCCATAAGCCAAAACTCCAATCCAGATGCTTGGAAAACAGCCTTTGTTCTACCTTTGCTGAAGGGAGTTGACCCACCTTAGTGAACAATTATCGACCAATAAACTAAACTCTGCATTTTAGCCAATGTTCTACAAACCGGATTCCATAAAAGTTGGGACACTAAACAAATTGTGAATAAAAACGGAATGCAATGATGTAGAAGTGCCAACATCTAATATTTTATTCAGAATAGAACACAAATCAGATCAAAAGTTTAAATTTAGAGAATGTATGTTGTTTCAAAATTTCATGGCGTCAACAAATCCCAAAAAAGTTGGGACAAGTCCATTTTTACCACTGTGTGGCATCCCCCCTTCTTCTTACAACACTCAACAGACGTCTGGGGACAGAGGAGACCAGTTTCTCAAGTTTAGAAATAGGAATGCTCTCCCATTCATGTCTAATACAGGCCTCTAACTGTTCAATCGTCTTGGGCCTTCTTTGTCACACCTTCCTCTTTATGATGCGCCAAATGTTCTCTATAGGTGAAAGATCTGGACTGCAGGCTGGACATTTCAGTACCTGGATCCTTCTCCTACGTAGCCATGATGTTGTGATTGCTGCAGAATGTGGTCTGGCATTATCTTGTTGAAAAATGCAGGGTCTTCCCTGAAAGAGATGACGTCTAGATGGAGCATATGTTGTTCTAGAACCTGAACATAGTGTCTCTGCATTAATGGTGCCTTTCCAGACATGCAAGCTGCCCATGCCACCCCATACCATCAGTGATGCAGACTTTTGAATGGCGCGTTGATAACAACTTGGGCTATCCCTTGTCCTCTCTGGTCCAGATGACATGGCATCCCAGTGTTCCATAACTTCAAATCGTGACTCATCTGACCACAGAACAGTCTTCCATTTTGCCACACTCCATTTTAAATGACTCCTGGCCCAGTGCAAACGTCTGAGCTTGTGGAGCTTGCTTAGAAATGGCTTCCTCTTTGCACTGTAGAGTTTCAGCTGCAACGGTGGATTGTGTTCACTGACAATGCTTTCTGGAAGTATTCCTGAGCCCATTCTGTTATTTCCTTGACAGTGGCATTCCTGTTTGAGGTGCAGTGACGTTTAAGGGCCCGGAGATCACGAGCATCCAGTAGAGTTTTACGGCCTTGACCCTTACGCACAGCGATTGTTCCAGATTCTCTGAATCTTTTGATGATGTTATGCACGGTTGATGATGATAACTTAAAAGTCTTTGCTATTTTACGCTGGGTAACACCATTCTGGTATTGCTGCACTATCTTTCTGCAACAATGGTGGAATTGGTGATCCTCTTACCATCTTGGCTTCTGAGAGACACTGACACTCTGAGAAGCTCTTTTTATACCCATTCATGTTGTCAATTGACCTAATTAGTAGGGGTGTAACGGTACACGTGGGTGTACCGAACCGTTTCGGTACGGCACGTTCGGTTCAGTCCACCTGCGTACCGTTTCGGTTATTTTTTCACTCATTAAATTTTATTAACGGGAGAATATGTGCCGCGGAACTAAAATTCCTAGGCGTGTTTCAGCACGCACCATTATCTTGTAGCACGCATGGCATTTAGCAGCCTAGCATCTCGTTGCGGTCTCCTGTTTGGGAACATTATGGCTTTCTTGTTTAAAGACGTGAACAAATCCAAAGCTGTGTGTCGACGTCGTTTCACGAAGATTGGCTCTGCAGCAGCAACACGTCTAACTTGTTAACGCACTTGAAACAACATCATCCGAACGTGAACGTCTTCTACAAGCAAGAAAAGCAGCGTGTTGCAAAGACTGATAACAGCAACATTTAAACAACCTTTATCAAGTACTGTAATTCAGATCGGTCCAGAGCAATAACACAAGCTGTAGGAGTTTTTAAAGCTCTGGATCTACGTCTGAATGTTGTTGATGCGCTGGCTTTAAAGTTCTTGAGCCTCGCTACGACATCCATCACGTCAACACTTCAGCCAAAAAGTTCAGCACTTTATGAAAAAGCTCAAACTGATATTGTCAACAAGCCCTGGAGCTGATTAAAGCCCTGATGATGATGATGANCCCACTCATGTCGACCACCCGGTGTGCCACGCAACGCGCCCCCACTCATGTCGACCACCCGGTGTGCCACGCAACGCGCCCCCACTCATGTCGACCACCCGGTGTGCCACGCAACGCGCCCCCACTCATGTCGACCACCCGGTGTGCCACGCAACGCGCCCCCACTCATGTCGACCACCCGGTGTGCCACGCAACGCGCCCCCACTCATGTCGACCACCCGGTGTGCCACGCAACGCGCCACGCGCCTCTGTCGGCACACACACACACACACACACACACACACACACACAGCGCTGCTGCAGAGACAGGGGAGAAGAAAGGCGAAAGTTGCTTCATGTCATTTTTAATATAAACTGCCTGTTGACTGTGGGCGCTCACTGATGTCATCTGTATTCTGTGTGGGTCTGCGCTCAGATCCGGGGCTGACACTATGATCAAAGGCGAGTCCATTTTAATTCGCCAAACGCGTTTGTGTGTTTTCTGACGCATAAAAGCCGGAATGAATGGACACTTCCTGCTCGCGGTGGCAGGAAACTATATCCTTATATGGTGTTTTGAGGGGTGGGAATTATGTAAATAACCTCCCGCGTGCACGAGCAGGTGAATAGAACAGGTGGAATTCATCATTATTTACACAGCTCATATACACACATTTCCTGACGATAGAAGACTGTGTTGGATCTGACGTGGCATGTTCGTACGAACGCTTCGTACGAACAAAAGTAGGAGGAAGTTAGGATAAGAATACGAACATTTTTGTGCATGAGGGCCACTGATCCTCCAATTTGCCCACCTGCAAAATCAATTCCTGACACAAGAATCAAAATAAATCATGGATGTCGGTCACGACTTTTAGCTTTGAACTTGATGTAAAACGTTGTGGTGTCTGCAGATCCTGATCTAGTGATTTAGAAAGAAACATAGCTTATTTATTATGACACATTTTTACATGCTGCTCAATAAAACTACTAATTATCTCCAAATCTATCAATCTCTTCATCCTAAATTATTGAGGTGAGATAAATGAAAAAGTTGCACTAATGTAAGTGATGTGATGAAATTTCACTAACTGAAATATGATCAAGTGGGTTAACCAGGCTGAGTATAAGGGTGTAAGGTAGACAACAAACTGTCCTAAAGACAGTAAAACAGTCTGCATTTATGTAACATATTGAAGAATTTGACTTTCTCCTGCACTTCAAATGGCAAAGCCTGGTAGTGTCCCTGTTCACACCAACACAGATACTTCTCAAAACAAAGATTTTAATGTCCGGTCATCAACATGCAAGTCTTTTTTCTCCCACAACAATGAAAATGAGTTTCTTTCCAAATTAATGCTTGTGAGTTTAACAGAGCCATAGCTAGGGCATTTTTAAGACTCCAAGAAGGTGACCAGAGGTTGATAATAAAAACAATTTGTTTACATGATCGAAAAAGCAAATGTTAAAAATTGCAGAGGTTCTAATACAGAGATGAGGTAAGGGCTTCAGTCAGAATGAAGAAAAGTGCTAGTTAATGAATTATTGAAGCTGAGCTATCAATTATACAGTCGGATTCAATTCAAAAGTCCTTCCTTACAGAGTCAAGGAAAAACATCAGTCCAGAAGAGAAGTGGGGGGAGCAGTGGAGAGTGGACAGGCAGGTGAGTGACAGGTGAGTTTACCTTACATGCGATCATTTGAGAAAACTTTGCTTTGTAGTTTTGATATTGCTTTCGGTAAAAGTATAGTTTTCTCAAATGAATGGGTGGCCATTGGGGTAGCCAAAGATTAATCTATGATGGGCATGGCCATCATTGGCCACCCCTGGCTCCACCATCGCACCTGGCAGTGGATAAAATTGCTCTCCGCACACCAGGATCTGTCACTCTGCATTACCCTATACTGTACAAGCAAAATATAAATAAAATAAAACAAAATTTCCTCTTTTTTCTTTTTAATGATGTAATTCTTATCCACTAGCCTCCAAAACATTTATGGCTTAATTTCACTTTATGTTCAGTTCTAGGCCAGAAAAACACTCATTTTGAAAACTCCAAACATTTCCTTTACAAACCCCTCAGCAACATCTGCATACAGTTGTTTTTATTACATCCTTATAGCAGTATAAAATAACATTATGGAAACCAAATTTATTTAGAACAGGAAAAAAAAAACATGGATTAACAAAACCAGCATTCTTAAAAGGAGTACATATCACACGCCTCCAAAGAAAGTTCTTGCAACATCAATTGATGTATTTAAAAACTGATCAAGTTACAGACACTTATGTGTTTCTTAAAGCCCATTTGCTTTGAATTTTCACATTAAATCAGGTCACAACAAAGTTATTTAGTTGATTATGTACATCCAATGATTCATTTTCGAGTTTCACCCACACACAAATGGGGTGGGGGAGGGGGTGGCAGCAAAAAACACCCGTTCTTCTGGTTGACTTTGTCACAATCTAGTATTTCAACACTATCTGCTTTCTACTGCAGGTACAGCAGCTTTGTCCACCCCCCACCCCACCCCAATAAAACAACAACAACAACAACAATTTAAAAAAGTATTTAAGTAAAAAGTATGAAAAATTCATTTTTTCTGTCTATCCACCCCTCTAAGCAGCGTCCCATCCATCCATCCATCTTTACACACGTTTTGCTTTTCAGGCCACTGGTGTCCATATCCTGTGAATACTGTGAGCAAGGTGGGGGACACCCTGCACAGGTCTCCAGTCCATCACAAGGACACACAACCATTCACTCTCTCTCTCTCACACCTAGAGACCATTTAGAGTTACAATCAGTCTAACATGCATGTTTTTGGTCTGTGGGAGGAAACCAGAAAAAAACTCACACAGAACAGAAAGAACATGCAAACTCCAGCCAGGGGGATCCTCAGCTGGGATTCAAACTGGCAACCTTCTCGCTGAGAGTCATCAACTCTACCAACTGTGCCACCATGCTGCCCAGCAGCATCCTAAAAATCTTAAGAAAAAAAACATTGCCAATATAAAAGTTATACCAAATAGTTTTTTTCTTTCCATAGCAGAAAAATATCAGAATTATCAGTGAGGTTTTTTTTCTTTTGTAATTTTGATCTTGCCTATGATGATCATGATTGTTGAACATTTCCCTCTGACTTCCTCTTTAGCACACAAACACACAATCCCACTCTTTAAATTATTAAAATACTGCAGTCCACTCATATTTGCACAGATAGCAAAAACAAGCGCAATAAAAAATAAGTTATTACTGCTATAGCTTCCAGTCTGGTCAAACACCAAACGTTATATATGCTAATTCTCTGTTTAACATGAACATCTAATTAATGGTATGCAAATGAGGTGCAGCCGTTCTTGGACTTGTCTGATATAGAGACTTAGCATTGAAAATTATTTGAGAAAACAGGCATTCACTGCTAACGCTGACAAAATCAATTTGGTTAATTGTCAAATATGCAAAACAAGCAAATTAAATTTGTACACGGATGTGACTATGGAATTTATCTGTTGTCCCTGGAGCACAAATAAAAGCATAGGTGCACAAACAGACGTCTCCACAAGCACACACAGAAGCACTGTCCTCTTATCTCATCAGTTCTTTAATGGCATTGGTATTTACTTCACTGTCCTCTGACACAAGGCCTGTCTCTAATTACCAACTCCCTTGATAAGAGTTATGCCCACAGAATGCACTGCAAAAGATGAAGCATTCAAAACAGGAACACAGATTGGAAATTCTGCCTTGCTTTTTAAAACACAATCTTTATTTTAGTGTGGACTGTATTTGTTT
Organism: Garcialebias charrua; assembly: GCA_038048925.1. NCBI lineage: Eukaryota > Metazoa > Chordata > Actinopteri > Cyprinodontiformes > Rivulidae > Garcialebias > Garcialebias charrua. Next base: position 6,064 of record JBBPBX010025152.1, on the reverse strand, counting down.
CTGCAGGATCATCAATCTGCATACCTGGGCTTACTAAAACTGTTGGTATCCAGCCAAGCTAATACTGTAACCTGTAAGACCTGTAAAAATCTCAATGAAAAACATCCATCCATCCATCCATCATCCATCCATTCTCTTCCGCGTATCCGAGATCGGGTCGCGGGGGTAGCAGCCTAAGTAAGGAGGCCCAGACTTCCCTCTCCCCAGCCACTTGGAGCAGCTCCTCTGGGGGAATCCCAAGGCATTCCCAGGCCAGCCGAGAAACATAGTTCCTCCAGCGTGTCCTGGGTCATCCTCTGGGACATGCCCGGAACACCTCACCAGGGAGGCGTCCAGGAGGCATCCTAACCAGATGCCCGAGCCACCTCAACTGGCTCCTCTCGATGTGGAGAAGCAGCGGCTCTACTCCGAGTCCCTCCCGGATGACTGAGCTTCTCACCCTATCTCTAAGGGAGAGTCCAGACACCCTGCGGAGAAAACTCATTTCAGCCGCTTGTATCCGAGATCTTGTTCTTTCGGTCACAACCCAAAGCTCATGACCATAGATGAGGGTGGGAACGTAGATCGATCGGTAAATTGAGAGCTTTGCCTTTTGACTCAGCTCTCTCTTCACCACGACAGACCGGTACAGCGCCCGCTTCACTGCGGACGCTGCACCTATCCGCCTATCGATCTCACGCTCCAGTTTTCCCTCATTCGTGAACAAGACCCGAGATACTTAAACTCCTCCACTTGGGGCAGGACCTCCTCCCCGACCCGGAGAGGGCACTCTACCCTTTTCCGGCTCAAGACCATGGCCTCGGATTTGGAGGAACTGATCCTCATCCCGGCCGCATCACACTCGGCTGCAAACCGCTCCAGCGAAAGCTGTAGATCACGACCTGATGAAGCCAATAGGACCACATCATCTGCAAAAAACAGAGAAGCGATTCTAAGGCCACCAAAACGGATCCTCTCAACACCTTGGCTGCGCCTAGAAATTCTGTCCATAAAGTTATGAACAGAATTGGTGACAAATGGCAACCTTTTTGGAGTCCAACTATCACTGGAAACGAGAAAGACTTACTGCCGGCAATGCAGAACAAGCTCTGACACCGGTCGTACAGGGACCTAACAGCCCGTATCAAAGGGCCTAGTACCCCATACCCCCGGAGTACCCCCCACAGGGCCCACCGAGGGACCTGGTCAAATGCATTCTCCAAGTCCACAAAACACATGTAAACTGGTTAGGCAAACTCCCATACACCTTCTAGGATCCTGTTGAGGGTGTAGAACTGATCCAGTGTTCCACGACCAGGACGAAAACCACATTGCTCCTCCTGAATCCGAGGTTTGACTATCCGATGGACCCTCCTCTCCAGAACCCTTGAATAGACCTTACCAGGTAGGCTTAAAAGTGTGATCCCCCTATAGTTGGAACACACCCTACAGTCCCCCTTTTTGAATATGGGAACCACCACCCCAGTCTGCCAATCCAAGGGACCTGCCCCCGATGTCAATGCAATATTGCAGAGTCAGGTAAGCCAATACAACTCCAGAACATCCAAAACCCTTAGGAACTCCGGGCTCCACAAGGAACAGTCCTTGCCCCCTTCCGCTTAACCCTCTACACCGCTGACTTCCAGTACAGCTCTGCCAGCTGTCACCTGCAGAAGTTCTCGGATGACTCTGCTATCGTCAGTCTCATCAAAGATGGAGATGATGGGGAGTACAGAGAACTGACTAAGAACTTTGTGGAGTGGTGCCAGAGGAACTGTCTGCAGATCAACACCGGAAAAACAAAATAACTTGTGGTGGACTTTCGCAGGTCCAAACAATCTCCTACTGTGCCAGTGAACATTCAGGGTAGGGACATTGAGATCGTGAGGTCCTACAAGTACCTGGGTGTTCATCTTAACAACAAGCTGGACTGGACTGACCACACAGCTGCCCTCTACAAGAAAGGACTGAGCAGACTGCATCTACTGAGGAGACTCAGGTCCTTCGGTGTGCAGGGGGCTCTTCTCAGGACCTTCTTTGATGCTGTGGTGGCATCAGCCATCTTTTATGGAGTGGTCTGTTGGGGTAGCAGCATCTCCACTGCTGACAGGAAGAGACTGAACAAGATCCTCAGGAAATCCAGCTCTGTCCTGGGGTGTCATGTTGACCCAGTGGAGGTGGTGGCTGACAGGAGAATGAAGACCAAGCTTCAGCGCATGCTGGAGTTCCCGTCCCACCCCATGCACCACTCTCTGACAGCCCTGAGCAGCTCTTTTAGTGTCCAGCTGCGGCACCCTAAGTGCGTGAGGGAAAGATACCACAGGTCTTTCCTTCCGGACGCCATCAGACTGTACAACATGCGCTGCTCTTATAGTTATATTTCGTTTTATACTGTTTCAGTGTTTTTATGTACTAATTTGTATTATTTGTGTACACCTGTATAGAGATTTTTTAACATTTTCTGAACTGGTTCTGCTTTGTCCTCTATGCTGCTGTGGCAATGCAAATTTCCTCACTGTGGGATTAATAAAGGCATCTTATCTTATCGTAAATTTTATCCTTCCCTGGGGCCTTGCCACCAAGGAGCTTTTTAACCACCTTGTTGACCTCAGCACCAGAGATTGGAGAGCTCGATCCAAGGTCCCCAGGCTCTGCTTCCTCAGTGGAAGACGTGCCAGTGGGATTGAGGAGGTCTTCGAAGTACTCTGCCCACCGACTCAACATCCCGAGTTGAGGTCAGCAGCACGCCACCTCCACTATAAATGGTGTTGGTGGCGTACCGCTTTCCCCCCCTGAGATGCCGGATGGTGGACCAGAATCGCCTCGAAGCCGCACGGAAGTCATTCTCCATGGCCTCTCTGAACTCCTCCCACGCCTGAGTTTTTGCCTCAGCAACCACCCGAGCTGCATGCCGTTTGGACTGCCGGTACCTATCAGCTACTTCCGGGGTCCCACAGGCCAAAAAGGCCCAATAGTACTCCTTCTTCAGCCTGACACTATCCCTCACCGCCGGTGTCCACCACCAGGTTCGAGGGTTGCCGCCACGACAGGTACCAACAACCTTGTAGCCACAGCTCTGATAAGCCGCCTTGACAATAGAGGTACGGAACATGGCCCACTCAGACTCAATGTCTCCCACCTCCCTGGGAACGTGTTCAAAGCTCTCCCGGAGGTGGGAGTTAAAGCTCCGTCTTACAGGAGACTCTGTCAGACGTTCCCAACAGACCCTCACAATACGTTTGGGTCTGCCAGGTCTGACCGGCATCCTCCCCCACCATCGCAGCCAACTCATCACCAGGTGGTGGTTAGTTGACAGCTCCACCCCTCTCTTCACCCGAGTGTCCAAGACATGCGGCTGCAGATCAGATGATATGACAATAAAGTCGATCATCGCTAGGGTGTCCTGGTGCCAAGAACACATATGGACACCCTTATGCTTGAACATAGTGCTTGTTATGGACAATCCATGACGAGCACAGAAGTCCAGTAACAGAACACCACTCTGGTTCAGATCAGGGGCCGTTCCTGCCAATCACACCCTTCCAGGTCTCATTGTCATTGCCCATGTGAGAGTTGAAGTCCCCCAGTAGAACAAGGGAGTCCCCAGGAGGCGCACTCTCCAATACCCACTCCAAGGACTCCAAAAAGGGTGGGTAATCTGAGCTACCGTTTAGCGCATAGGCACAAACAACAGTCAGAGCCTGTCCCCCAACACATAGGCGGAGGGAGGCTACCCTCTCGTTTACCGGGGTGAACTCTAACGTACAGGCACCAAGATGGGGGGCAACAAGTATGCCCACTCCTGCTCGGCGCCTCTCACCAGGGGCAACTCCAGAGTGGAAGAGTGTCCAACCTCTCTCAAGGAAACTGGTTCCAGAGCCAGAGCCATGCATTGAAGTGAGTCCGACTATTTCTAGCCGGAACCTCTCAACCTCACACACCAGCTCAGGCTGCTTCCACACCAGAGAGGTGACATTCCACGTCCCAATAGCCAGCTTCTGTAGCCAAGGATCAGACCAGGGTCCCCGCCCTCTGCCACCACCCATCCCACATTGCACCCGACCCCTTTGGCCCCTCCCACAGGTGGTGAGCCCATGGGAAGGGGGACCCACGTCTCCTCTTCGGGCTGTGCCCGGCCGGGCTCCATGGGTAAAAGCCCGGCCACCAGGCGCTCGCCCCACCTCCGGGCCTGGCTCCAGAGTGGGGCCCCGGTGACCCACGTCTGGGCGAGGGAACATTAAATCCATGTATATTATTCTTCATAAGGGGTCTTTGGGCTGCACTTTGTCTGGTCCCTCACCTAGGACCTGCCTGCCTTGGGTGACCCTAGTAGGGGCATAAAGCCCCTGACAGCATAGCTCCTAGGATCATTGTGGCACTCAAACCCCTCCACCATGGTAAGGTGGCAGCCCATCCATCATCCACTTCTGCTTATTTTGAAGTCAGGTATCGGGGGCTGCAGCTTGAGCAGAAAGGCGCACACATCTTTCTCCACATCCACCTCTTTCATCTCTTCTGGGATGACTATGTGTTCCCAGGCCAAATGAGAGACATATTCCCCAACATGTCCTGGGTCTCCCCCAGGGTCTCCTTCCAGTTGAACATACCTGAATGGAGGCACCCAGGAAGCATCCTTACCAGTTGCTTGAACCACCTCAACTAGCTCCTCTCGATGTGGAGGAGCAGCTGTTCTACTCCGAGGCTCTCCTGAATAACTGAACTTGTCACCCTATCTCTAAGGGAGAGTCCAGTACCCTGCGGAGGAAACTCCTTTCAACCTCCTGTAGCCTAGGTCTCATTCTTTGGGTCATTACCCAGAGTTCATGACCAGAGGTGAGTAGACTGACTGGTAAACAGAGCTTTTCCTTACAACTCAGCTCCCGCGTCACCACAACAGACCAACAAAGAGTCCACAATGCTGCAGATTGTATTCTTCCCTCACTTGTGAACAAAATCCCGAGATACTTGAACTCCTCCATTTGAGGCTAAACCTCACCCTTGACCCCAAGAGAGCAATCCACCCTTTTCTGACTGATGACCATGGCCTCAGATTATGAGGTGCTGATTCTCATCTCAGCTGCGTCACATTATTATTATTATTATTATTATTATTATTATTATGTTTTCCATGAAAAAACACAAAATATTTTAATTCCCCCAAACCAAAAACTACTGCCTGTTCTCTGGACTGTATCATTTTAGAAGAAAAAAAAAAAAAGTACAAAGTATTCATTAACATACCAGAAAAATAAATGTGTTGCCTAAAAACGGCATTCTCCTTTCCTCTTCACACTCTCTGCTTAAAAAAGGTCAAAATGTAGAAATAGTACACAAAAGTATTTTTTTCTTTTCTTTTTCTTTCCTTTTTTTTTGGCAGAGAAAGTTAATTGAATTTGTATGTTAATGAGAGCTGTGCATAGCTAACGAGCTCCGTGTGCTACCCATTAACATGTTGAATGATTGTTAAGCCCCAAGCAAGAATCACCTATAGGGGTGCAAAACACAAAGACAAAGAGCCAATCTGAATACATTATAAATTCATTTACATGTTCACTGACTTTAAGATATTTATGTACTCAATTTTGCCCCTTATTTCAAACACTAAGACTTGACTTTAAATGTCTTTGTGAGCTCAAAAGGTAAAAAGTGAGAACATGAACAAAATGTATTAAACATACATACAATTTGAGTTTTATAGCATTATACTGTAAGAGTAAAGAGACTGAGAGATCTAACACCATGCGGTCATCCAGTAATGCCCCCAAATGGTCTGCTCCTTTTTTATGGAGTATTCCAGCTCAATGAATCACACACTGTAAAAGAGGAAGGGGTGTGATTCACTCAGTCTTACTAATCACCATGACAATGAGTACAACACAGCTAGGCTTCTCAACCGCAATCCACAATCAGGAAGTCAGGATGAAATGAACATTTAAAAAAATGCACACAGGAAAATATGGAAAAAATTGTATCTATTAATTCAAAATAGGAATATATAATAAAAAAAAAGATATTTCACAATCTCCTAGCAATCACAGCATGTATTAGGGATGATTCTCAATTAAGATCAATTTGTCATCTTGAA
>JBBPBX010025151.1:13912-29921 GCA_038048925.1 Garcialebias charrua | reverse complement strand
TTTATTTTTTCTCTTTCTTTCTCTTTTTTTTTTGAATGTTTGTTTTATGTTTGTCTGATATGTATTGTAGAAAAATATATTTTTTTAAAGTAATAAAAAAAAAGCTTCAAAAATACGCCATTTCCGGGCGTATAGAGACTGCGTTGACACGGCTCATGCGTTTTGAATGGTATTTACCACATTCTCGGGCAGGCCTGAAGCCACCAGTTTGTTCCTCTCAGCCTCCAAGCTGAAATTTGCCACAGCTCTCAGCATAAGTGGCGAGGCTGTTCCTTCTGGTGACGTGGTGGGTCCCTGGAGAGGAGCAGGTGGCAGGGCCAGCTCCTCCTCGAGGGTCTGGATTTCTGTGGCCCTTTGGGGGTCAACCAGGTTAGGGAGAAGACCCTCCTGCAGATGCACCTCCATACTTCTCTCATCGAGAGTGTTAGGAGGCAGAGGCAATCTGCTGACATTATTGGCCAAAAGCGGAACAGAATGCCTGTTTTTCCTGTTTTTGTGGGGAGTCATGGTTTGGAGTGAGTGTAAGTTCTGGATACGAGCAGACCTCCTGACTCCAGCCCGCTTCATAGTTGGGTCTAGATCACTGTTCTCCGGTCTCGTCAGTGCCTTGGGGCCTGGTGAACTTCCGTGAGGCTGTGTTTCACCTGATGGAGGGGTCTCGTTTAATAGTAGAACTGATTCAGTGCTGCAAGCACGGTCAGATGCTGCAGGATCATTGCTTGAGCAGGGCACGTCGCCCACTGAGGATAAGTGGACAGTTTCAGCAGACAGATATGAAGCTGTCCGAGACAGTCCTCCGTGTTAAGCATTTTTTTTGTTTGGCTGGTGGCAGAAAGTCCAGTCCCCTTTGATTAGAAGGAAGAGGAATCTGATTTAGCCCTGGTGCCATTTCTGCTCTGCATTGAGTGTTTACACAAGCTGCAGTATCATCACCACTTCCTTTGTGAACGTGTGACACTGGTTTTGGCCTGTGGGCTTCTGTTGTAACCCCCCCGTCACTTACTGGAATCCAATGAATAGGAGCTGGCCCAGAAGGTGGGCTGCCAGGTTCTGTTGTCGCGCACCCCTGGAGCGCGGACGTGACACAGGATCATTTGATTTTTGTATTGCCGGTCCCGTGATTTACCACGGGGTGGGGACTGGAACACGTAACCCCCCTCACCTGTCTCTGTGAGGACCGACGGACCTGTTTGTCGGCGCCTCCAGCACTGTCTGTTGCAGACAGACCCGAGGCACCTAGCTGGAGTTTGATTAGACTAACACCCCATGAGCCGTGAGGGAGGGGGGAATGATGGCCCCCACCCTTTATGTCGGCTGGAAGAACAGAGGGGGCCGTGCTACTGATGTTAATATGTTTTTGTTTGTTGTGTTTTTTTTTTGAGTCAAGAAACAGAGAGGGGTTGGTTTTTAACTTTATTTGTGCTCATGTGTAACAACATACTGTATTTGACTTTATGTCACTCACAGCAGAAAAAACATGATTCGTGCGTAAAGTAAAGTCACCAGCTTTTTGTACCATGTTACAAAGTCTGGATGTGAAAAGATCATTTCCCGTACCGCGTGGGCGGGTGATCGTGTAAAGTCAAGAAGAGGGCCTGGTTTGTCAGGCCCGTTTCTGTCAAGCGTCCCGGTTTGTCGAGGAGACCCTGTGTCTGACCGCCTGGCGGGGAACAAATCTGTTCTTTTTTTTTTTCCATTTATAGATGGCCTCCCTTCTCACCTTATAGCCATCCTCTCACACCGATATGTATTTTTTTTTAAATAGAGAAAGAAAAGATAGAAAGTAAGACAACAAAACAACAATTATCCACAAAAAGAGCACAAGGCAATCACACACAACCTCCGTCCGCAATCCTGCAAAGCACATGACAGAACACAGCAACAAAATATACATGCATAAAGTCTAATAATATTCATGACCTTGCGGTAGATTTCTATAAATAAACACACCGATACCTACAAATATATGTACCGTATATATACATATTGTAACAATATAGGCGCTGTAAGGTATTTAAACACTTACTGGACCACCATTATTGTAGAGATATAGGAGTTATTAGTCAGTTTACTGACTTCCCTATATTTTAGATGCGCAGGTCTGAGCAGAGTTTATCTGCACAAACTTGCCACCAATTCGCGAGTTCATCCTTTTTCCGGTATTAAATTGCTTTTACTGTAATTAGGAAAAATGTAATTTCACGAGAGACTTCAACTTATGTTGGTCTACCAGAAAATAGACCTTTTATTGAAACTATCACAAAAATTACAATAAACATTTGTATCGATATTAGCTCTGATTTAATAACTACGTTGACAAGAATTCAAATTAAAACAGACAGTTAGGAACTTTACTGTTGGCACATTACTTGACAGATTAATAGCTTATGAAAAGAAGAAATAGGAGGAAGATTTGAGATAAGTGAAAGCTAAGTTAACTGAAGTTGGTTATTTTGAACCAGACTGGGTGACACCTCTTTTCCCACACGAGCAGACTGCTGGGCTCCCGCACGCTCAAACACACCACGACTCGTTACCTGTTGACGGTTCGTCTCTTGGAGATAAGAGTGGAGAAGTGTCTGGACACACACGTGGATGGGTTTGTCCACCGGCCGTCCAGTTGGAACTTCAGCGTGTGTGGCTGATTCACGATACGAGGAAACTCGCCTCCCTCGGCAGGAAACAACGGTCAAGCGCACAGACTGATTTTTCAAAATAAAACTTCAGAAAACAAATTCTTCCAGGAGATGAGTGAGTGAGTTACAGTAAGCTTTACTGTGACTCCAGCTGAAACGTGGGTCTAGTTGACACAATGACCGGAACGTCTCCAGCTTTCCCAGAGGAGGAAAACCAGTTGTGAGTTAGTTCTCTCCAAAGCACTAAAGAAAATGCAGGAAATGTCCCTTTATATGGGAGGCGGGGTCTTCCCCACCTCCTTAATAACTATTGGCTGGTTTAACAAAATAAAAGATGGAAGTTTAATTCCATAGGCAGAAATGTCTCTTGACGGACAACAGGAAAACTGTTTACATAAACAGCCAGATGGACTGGCCTGTTGAGTCTAGCTTGAAGACACAACAGAGAAGGAAGTGAACAGCTAACAGTTTACCCTGAACTGTGCCTTAGAATCAGAGCCTGCTTGCTCTTGCAGAAATAAAACCAGCAGAAGGGTCAAACTCATGCAAGTAACAGATCATCATTGAAATGACAAAAATATACTGTAGATCAATTCTGAATTAACACACATTAAAGAGAAAGTTCAATCTGATTAATTAGTGTCCATTAATCCAAAATAATTGTAACAAATATAAGTGTCCATTTGTCTCCTTGAGAGTTTCAAGAAGGTGTAACACTGAGAGTTTCAAAGAGATGCAGAGAGGTGTACTTGAAGGTCAAGACAGAGGGCCTGTATCACTACAGTCCCCCTTTTTGGAAGTCATCGCCTGTCCTTGGAGATGAGTTCCAACACGAAAGGATACCACCGAATGTCTCTGACCTCTATGTAATCCAGCAAGTGGAAAAAAAAAAGTCAAAAAAGTTCAAAATTATACTCCCATAATGTTTTTGGAAATTCCATACTGTTCGTAGGTAATCCCATTGCGGTAAGCTTTCAATCCTTTGGAAAACATAGTCTGTTAACCCATGGAAAACTGAGTCTGTGATCCCTTGGAAAACAAAGTCTTATAATCCACAACGGTAAATCCACAACGATGGGGGTTATTGATTTCATCAGCAAGAATGGTTTTTAATCAGCATGTAGAGGGGATCCCTCGATTGAAGCAGAGGAGGCGGCCCTTGGATGAAGGTTGAAGACCAACGTTGGATCAGCAGGTCCCCACATCGAAGGTTGCAGGCTGGATGGCTTCCAGTCGGTGCCACCCTGGTTCAATGTGTCATGCAATTATGTGGTTTTAGGTGGGCTTATGATAGGGATTCTACATTAAGCCTTACCTATATGCACCTGGTATGTAAGCTATCATGGATTAGATCAGCTACAATTACCAATTAAGGGGTGGATCAATGCTGTAAAAATCAGATATAGGGATCTATACCTATAGAAATGTGGAGGGCTTCTGTAACGAAGGCCTCTTCTTTCAAACTATTCCTCCATTCATTATTTAGTTTAGGTTAAACTAAAATAAAAAAATGAAAACTAGTTTGGTCTAAATGTCTGTTGTCTTTTAGACGAACGACGCAAGATTTGGTATTCCCTATAAATTTTGAAGTCTATGGCGAGACTCATCAAAATGAATAGATCTAGAATAGAAACGATCGAATCGGTCCTACCTAAATGATTGGGAGGTCAGTGTAGATTATAGTACCTTAAGTAGTATTGATCTACAATGACTCTTCAAAGATTGAGATCTTTAACAAAATGAACAGCATGTTGGCATAGTTAAATCCATTTAAGTCTTCAACTTATCAACAATCAAAACCTCTTTTGGCTGGGAGTGTTCAGAAAACAATAACAACTTCAATAACACAAAAGTAGCAATTAAGCAACTAAAAACAACGTTTCACTACAACAAACTCACTCTGGTCGTCAGATTCCAACGTGTCACACACAAGAAAAACAGTTCTTAGCTTTATAACCGATGTCAATTAAATCCTGCAGATTTAAACGGTTGTTAAGGTTAGTTTTTGTTGTGGGTTTTATGCTTAGCGTTTCTAAGTTCTAGTTGGAACGGTTTCTTTTCGCAACTAGTATAGTTTAAACTGTTTAGTTTATTTACTATCCTGTGCTTGGACGACCTTGTTTTCCCATGAAGTCTTTGAGTTTGCGAGATCTTTGTCGTTTGTGGGGTTATTGAAATCTTTGTCCTTGACATGGGCATGACCTAACATCACCCCCCTTTGGTCATGAGGGACCAGTGCACGGGTGTGGACGTCCGTCCATGGGCACGAGTTAGGATGCCTTTGTTTAGTTTAGGCTGTTTACGCAGCTTAGAGTAGACAGTATGCAGGAACTTCTTAGGTTTAGGCCAACGTTTCTCTGTACATTTACCTCTTTCTGCGTAATTCAGGTGTGTCACAACTGTTGGGCACAGTCGCAAGTGTGTCCGACTGGTCAGACTGCGATGGGTCACTGTCGTTGTGACGTGTGTCTACCCACTTCATGACTGAAGAGGTGCTCTTTGAGTCAATAAGAACTATGTCATCTCTGAGTAGTTCTAGATACAAAAGCTCTTGAACCAAGGTTTCATCGAAAGCATGGCTGATAACTGAATTACCTGTCCCAGAGGACAGTACAGCGTCCTCGGTGTGGGATCCTTGGATCTCCACACCTTCCTCTACCTGTGGTAGGAAGTGTGAGTTCACCCCCCTTTTGTTTGAGGAGGGGTCCTCAAAATCCGTAACAATGGAGTCCAAGTGACTGTCAGCGTGTTGTAGACTGTCACTTTCTGGACTCGGATGTCCTTGAACCAAAACTTCACTGAAAGCTTGGCTGTTTGCCGAATTACCTGTCCCATAGGACAGTACAGCGTCATCGGTGTGGGACCCTTGGATCTCCACACCTTCTTCTACCGGTGGTAGGTAGTGCTCAGTGAGTGCTGAAGGTGTCAGCTCGCAGAGGAGGTTCTCGTGTTGGGCCAGAGTCTGGTCCACCTGTTGAGTCTCCTCTGTCTCACCTGTATATGAAGGTTCACTTACCGGGTTTGTGGTCTCGGTTGGGGAATCCCATGTGACCTCAGCGGTACCTGTTGTTAGACAGTCAGTGTCCTGACCTTGGGGAGGTACCTCGATTGGCAGTGGACTGCTCACTGTGGCCCACATTGTCTGATTGCCATAATTTATAATCGCTTCAAAGCGATTTATAAAATCTTGGCCAACTACAAATGGAGTCTGGAGTGAGTCAAGTTCAGACACATATACTGGGTGGTATAGTGACATTTCGCCAATCTGCATGTGAACCATGGCTATTAGGGTTGTTCTCGTCTTTGTGAGGCCCTGTTGCTCACCATAAGTGTATTTCACAAAGGGTATTTGCCTGTCAACCTCGTTAGCAGCAGTCCTTAGCTCCTCAAACAGTTCGGCTGGCATGATAGACACGTCTGAGCCGCAAACCAGGAGTGCTTCTTGCGCGAGGACCCTTTCCAATGTGAGTGGCAGGTAAGCTCTCTTAGCTATCCCCCTTTTTATAAAGTTACACAGAAACCGTTTAGGTTTTTCCACATGTGTCTGTGTACATGTGACTCTGTTTGTGTAACCTTCATTGCTGTCAGCATCATGATGGCAGTCTGCCTCATGACCTTCAGGATATGGATTTTCAGCAATTTGTTTGCTGTCAGCATCTGGACTTTCAGGACGCTGATCATCAGCAATTTGTTTGCTGTCAGCGTCTTTGTCAATGATGACGATGTTGTCAACTGTGTGCACTGAGTTGTTGCAAAAGGCAGTGCTATGCGTCGCTTCGTCAGGTTGAACAACGTTGTTTGTGTTATCATCAAGGACAACGTCACACGTTGTGTCAGCTTGGTCAACCACTGTAACATTCAAATCATTTGACAAACAACTCACAACCTAGTCACGTCCACGCGCGGAGGCATTGTTTCCTTAATCTGGAGCATGTGTGACTCATTACGTCTCGAACTGTGCAGTTCGAGGGGCAGGGGCAGGAGGGCCGCTTCTCGGGGGTACATGTCGGGACAGACCATTTTTCAAAGGGTCACGGTTCCCAGACATCAACTTCTCTCGAAGTTCACCTACTGTGAGACCTAGGTGAGAACTCTTTTGGTTCGATCTGAACCATCTTGGTTCACCTAGAGAGCGAACACCTACCTTGTGTGGTTCTCTGCTCATCTCAGGGTTTTCAACCTGAGGGGCAGGGGCAGCAGAACTCCCCGTGAACCGATCAGAGTCAATGTTCCAGCTGGACACAATCTGTGGTTTGTTATCATGAAAAACCTGTTTACTTTCGCACTCTGTAAGAGAGGAAACCTCTTCTATTTTCTGCGAGTGGGATGTGACCTTTTGACCTGGGCACACCACTGAGGGTGTTTTTCGTTGTTCGAGCATGTCAAAAAATTCCATAGCACATTGTTTAATTTCTGCCATGGTACTCTCTTTGCAATTAACATGGAAGCGAACACATTTCTTCTGGAAAGGCATGAGATTCTTAATGAAAAGATCTTTAAACTCCTCCTCCTCCTCCAGTCCAGGGACAGTTTTGCCACCGGAGTAGACAGACATCAGCCTGTCGCAGAACGACAGGGGACTTTCCCATGTATCCTGATGGACGTTCCCCCGTAGCTAAGTAATTAGCATATGCTGAAGCAGATGTCCATCTACGTGCAATAAAAGAGGAGGTCCCATCAGGTGATGCACCTGTTTGAACAGCCATCTTTGTACTGATTTTCTGTGATAAATCAAGTAAAGTGGGTCTTATTGCATACGTAACCCCCTCACCTGTCTCTGTGAGGACCGACGGGCCTGTTTGCCGGCGCCTCCAGCACTGTCTGTTGCAGACAGACCCGAGGCACCTAGCTGGAGTTTATTGATTAGACTAACACCCCATGAGCCGTGAGGGAGGGGGGAATGATGGCCCCCGCCCTTTATGTCGGCTGGAAGAACAGAGGGGGCCGTGTTGCTGATGTTACTATGTTTTTGTTTGTTGTGGGGGGTTTTTTGAGTCAAGAAACAGAGAGGGGTTGGTTTTTAACTTTATTTGTTCTCATGTGTAACAACATACTGTATTTGACTTTATGTCAATCATAACAGAAAAAACATGATTCGTGCGTAAAGTAAAGTCACCAGCTTTTTGTAACATGTTACAAACAAAGTCTGGACGTGAAAAGATCATTTCCCATACCACGTGGGTGGGTGATCGTGTAAAGTCAAGAAGAGGGCCTGGTTTGTCAGGCCCGTTTCTGTCAAGCGTCCTGGTTCGTCGAGGAGACCCTGTGTCTGACCGCCTGGCGGGGAACAAATCTGTTCGTTTTTTTTTTCCATTTATAGATGGCCTCCCTTCTCACCTTATAGCCATCCTCTCACACCGATATGTATTTTTTTTAAATAGAGAAAGAAAAGATAGAAAGTAAGACAACAAAACAACAATTATCCACAAAAAGAGCATAAGGCAATCACACACAACCTCCGTCCGCAATCCTGCAAAGCACATGACAGAACACAGCAACGAAATATACATGCATAAAGTCTAATAATATTCATGACCTTGCGGTAGATTTCTATAAATAAACACACCCATACCTACAAATATATGTACCGTATATATACATATGCATTCATATCACATATCCATCTACATATCTGCATATGATATCTACATATACATCCCTGCATCCATTTGTGTGAGGTTGTGAGTATGCATAAGTGAATAAGGTTCCTCCAATAGAACATTCAGCAGTGACTGTGAAGCATCAGAGATCCGTCCCTCCAAAGACAGAGGCAGACGAAGGGGCGATCAAAGCCCAAGAAGGACCCCGAGCCCAGAGTCCCCAGGGCCACCCGAACAGGAAGAGTCACTCACCCACTCCCCAGATCCGACCAATGGGAAGAACCGGACGAGCTCCACCAGCGGCCACACACAATGACCCTCGGAGAGCCAACAGCGACAAGCCCACAGGCTCCCGCCGGAGCCCGTTGCACCGACGTAGCCCCAAGCCCGGTCACTGAGGCCAGGGGACACTCACCTCTCAGGCCCAGACCTGATAGGACCAGAGGATCCGAGCCCCATCAGGTAGCCACCAGGCCGAGCCGACACACGCCCAAGCGCCCAACCCCCGAAAACGACAGCAAGGGCCCCCAGCCCGCCCGTAGGCAAAAGGACACCCACCCTGGGGCCACGTGGCAGGAATGTGACATCAAGTAGCCATAGATGTAACAGAGAGGGGGCAGCCCAAATCCCAACCTGACAATTAGACATTCATACACAGACATACTCACTCAGACCCACCCTCATCCTTATTCACACAAAGACAAACAATAACGAGACGTTCCAGTCATAATCCCGATGCACACTCTATACCCCCTAGGTCCAGACACGTACCTACCCCCTACATTGGGGAGCCCGTACCCAAAACCCAGGAGGTAGATCCCGTACCGCGTGGACTGGTGATCGTGTAAAGTCAAGAAGAGGGCCTGGTTCATCAGGCCCATTTCTGTCTGGCATCCCGGTTCGCCGAGGAGGCCCTGTGTCTGACCGCCTGGCGGGGAACAAATCTGTTCTTACTCCAGGCGTGTTCGGCCCGAGGCGGGTCTGGCGGTGGTCTCCGCCGGTGCTCGGCCTCGTATGCCGGCGACTTTTGCGGTGGGACACGTGTGGTCGAGTGGTGTCAAGGATGCGGGGCTCTGCTCCCAGCTAACTCCCTGGGGTGGGCGAAGGCTCTTCTGGGGATGCCTACCCGGAGAACCTTAGCCGGTTTGCGCCTCTGGTCCAATCTGGTCTGAATTCGATCCAGAGCTTTTCCGAATAATCCCGTCGGCTCTATAGAGTGATGCAGAAAAGGAATTTTCTGTCCCTCCGGGAGGTCAGTTAGAGTCATCCACAGATGGCGTATTGCGATGACCACCTCAGCCATGCCTCTGCCTTGAGCAACAGCTGCTGTCCCATCATACGAAGCACAAAGTCTGTTACCCTACGTGCTTCCTCCAGCAGGTCGGCGGCAGCCTGTCTGTCCGTCGTTACCTTGAGCTCCTGCAGTTTTTCAGCCAGGTACGCCTTTATCATGGCGGACACGTTCATTGCGCGTGCCGCGAGGCCCTGAGCCCTGTAGCATTTCTCGAGCAGAGAAGCCGAGGCTCGACAGGCTTTGTTGGGCAAAGTTGGTTTCGTCCCGGATGACCTGGGGGCCAGGTGAGACGCCAGTGTGTCCTCCATTTGTGGCACGTTGGCTATGCCCGCTGCATCCATCCCGTTCATGTCGAGGAACTGTGAGAGCGGCAGCAGCATGGGAGCCCTGGGTTGGGACCAGGTGCGAGTCAGCTCCGTGAGGAAATCCGGAAAGATGGGCATCCTTTGCCTCGTGGCGGACTGCTGTTTTGAGTAAAAATAATTTCCTGCCAACCTCGTGACTTGTTGACTGGAGGTTCTGGCCATGGGATCTGCAGCGCGTCCGCTGCTCTGCGACACAAGTCGAACAGAGCAGGGATTGAAAAGTCAGTCTCCGGGAGCACAGGCGCCGGGGTGTGAGAGAGGTCTCCCCCCTGTTCGTTGTACTCAGGGTCGGCGTCATCAGCAGAAAATTCACCTGAGGCTGAAATCGAGATTTTGTCCTCATTCATCAAGCCTCGAGTGTCGAAGTCGACTGTTAAGTCCCCGATGGGAGCCAGCGCGTCTTGGCTGTCACCCCATTCTCCTTGGGTGCTGTCCTCCAGAGCCATGTTCTAGAGCTCCGGGGTAGGAGTGAGAAGCTCAGTCATGTCCGGGTCTGTTGGCGCCGCAGCAACGCCCATGGCTTTGGCGACAAAGTCCGCCCGGTGCCTCCTCAATGCCTCCAGCATCTGGTTGCAGTGTGGGCCTGATTCGGGCGCATCCAGTGCCATGTTTGTGTGTAGCATTCCCAGGCAGATAGGACAGGCCTCATGGGTGTCCGTTGCCAAGAGGGAAAAACCGCATCTGCTAGGGCAGGGGCGCGAGGTCGGGCTCGTCGTCCTGCCAGTCTTTTTTAGAAGTCTTGTCTATCTCTTTCCTTTCTCCGGAGGCATGTCCGAGATAAGGCGAGCGAGTCCTTCCAAAATCCTTTTTATTTTTATTTGAGACGTCTCCTCCGTCGCGTCGCTTTCGCTGGCTAGCCTGCTACGAAATTAGCAGAGGTAGCGATGTGACGCAGTTTAGCGCCATCGAGCGAAGCAGTCTGCGGAGAGAGGAGAAGAAAAAACTTTGGGGTTAAGGAAAAATGTGCCAGTACGCAGGAAGAATTCTCTGTATGCCCTGTGTAAGGAGCAAGCTCACCTCTGGTCGAGCGATGAAGCACAGAGAAGTCCCGCGAAGAGGGTTAAGTTTATGTTTAAGCGAGGTGAAGGGCAATAAGAGAAAGTAGGATGGGCGTCAGCGCCTTAAGTACCTAGAGGGCGGGGTCTCTGGCGTGATGCTGACGCCCCTGCCGTAAAGGCGTGATTGTATTCCTTCAGGTAATCGCGCGGAGCGCAATTTCCCATAGCATTTATGTTGCACCGAGTGACTGACTGATAAGGGAACTGGTTGATCCTCCATAAGAAGGTGCTATTTATAAAACTGAGTTGAATACAGCTCATCAGACTGAAGAAGTCTTTTGGATGAAAGAGGAAACATTTCCACAAATTTGTTGTTGTTGTTTGTTTGTTTGTTTGTTTGTTTTTTGAATGTCCAGAGGACCAGACTTAACTTGTTTAGATTTTACTACCTGGATTATTGAGCATGCATCAGGATAACTTAGTTTAGCTTCATTTCAAAATCTGTAACTTTTAAACTTAATAAGGACTGAATGATCCTATGCCAAATCCAAAATGTGCAAAGCAGCTTGTGTTTGGTGTCCTTTAATATATTTATTAAAATCCCGCTAATTCTGAGTGCCTGTGATTTAACCTCTGAACCTGAACATTGGCCTAGCTCAAAACCCTGATCTGAGAAGGTCTAGAAGGCAGACATGCAGTGAGATTGCTCTTTCACGTTGACAAAATGTTTTTGTTTAGCGATGAGTTTGTCAAAGCACAATTTTTATATATATATTTTTTTTATTGTAAATACATAAAAATGTTTAAGAAATGTTAGGACTCTATTCTTTTTTAATCACTGTTTTTTTATTAAAGTTTTTTCCTTTTATACATACAAATAAGAACGCGTGGGTACAAAAAATGTTATACGTATGGTCTGTTTAAACAACATACATAAACACAAACAAAAATTATTTAAAAATTAATCCCATTCACTCCTATCCAGGTCACTGCCCTATGTCCATACACTACATCTTTAAACCTGACAAAAACAGAGAGCACAAAAAAATAAAACAAAGAATTCACCTGAAATATTATTGTATATTTTGGAATGTATCAAGAAAAGGCCCCCATATTTTATTAAATTTCTCAGTAGAGTGCTGAAGAGAACACCTTATTTTTTCTAGTTTCAAGCATGACAAAAGATCATATAACCACTGTTTATGAGTTGGAGGGGCAGCACCCTTCCATCTTATTAGAATTGCATGCCTTGCTAACAAGGAACAAAAAGTTGGAAGGGCAGCACCATCTTATTAGAATTGCACGCCTTGCTAACAAGGAACAAAAAGCCAATGCTTGTCTTTTGGAGGCTGATAGAGGTAACTCTTCACCACTGATACCAAACAGAGCAAGGAGAGGGCTAGGTGTTACTTCTACTCTGAAGATTGTGGACAGGGTTTTAAAAACATCCGTCCAAAACTGACCAAGGCTGGGACAGGACCAGTACATATGAACCAGTGTGGCCTCAGCAGTTTTGCATTTGTCACAGTATGGGGTGATTTCTGGATAAATACGAGACAGTTTGCTTTTGGAGAAGTGGGCTCTGTGTACCACTTTAAACTGAATAAGACAATGGCGTGCACATAGAGATGTTGTGTTAACAAGTTTAAGTATAGAAGCCCATGTTTCATCTGGAATGGTCATGCCCAGGTCCTCCTCCCATACAGCTTTAAGTTTGGGTGAGGAGGTCTCCATCATGTTCAACATTAGATTGTAAAGCCGTGAAATAAGCCCTTTACGGGTCGGGTTCAATTGTAAGATGGTTTCCAACAGTGTAGGCTCTGGTAGAGAAACTGAGCCTGAAAAATGTGATTGAATAAAATGTCTGATTTGTAAATATCTGAAAAAATGGGATTGTGGTAGACCATACTTATTGCTAAGTTGTTCAAATGATGCCAATTTCTTCTCAATGAAAAGGTCCTTAAAATGAGTAAGACCGCTCCTGTGCCATCCCAGAAACACCCCATCCTGAAGAGAAGGTTTAAACAAATGGTTAAGTGCAATGGGGCTTAGAGGGGAAAAATCCTTAAGTTTAAAATGTTTTCTAAACTGGCCCCATATTTTTAGTGAATGTTTCACTACAGGATTCAAAATGGAGTTGGGTGAGGAGAGTGAAAGTGGAGCACAAAGCATAGCTGGTAGAGATATATTATTGTTGTTGTGTAATTCCATAGTCACCCAATCAGGGGAATTACTCAGGTTATGGTAAAAATACCAGTGCACTAAGCATCTGAGGTTAGCAGCCCAATAATAAAACCGAAAGTTAGGAAGACCAAAACCCCCCTCCTCTTTAGGTTTTTGAAGATTCATCTTATTAAGCCTTGGACGTTTATTCCTCCATATGTAGGATGAAAAAATTGAATCCAGCTCGTTGAAAAATATATTAGGAATAAAAATAGGTAGTGCCTGAAAAACATATAAAAATTTGGGTAGTATAGTCATTTTAATTGAGTTTATACGTCCTACCAAGGACATGGAAAGTGGCGTCCATTTTGTGAGGGATCTTTTCACTTGGTTCAACAGTGGAGTCAGATTTTCTTTGAACAAGTTTTTATGTTTTTTTGTCACTGTGACACCCAGATATGTAATTTTTTGTCTTTCAATTCTGAACGGCAAATTAGTAAAGTCTGAGATATTTACTTTATTACTTAAAGGGAAAAGCTCACTTTTGGTAAGGTTCAATTTATACCCGGAGATCTGGCCGAATTGGGTAAACAAGTTGAGGGCAAAAGGCAGTGAAGTTGATGGCTTGGAAATAAAAAGTAAAAGGTCATCAGCGTAAAGCGACACCTTATGTTCCATGTCATTTCTCCAGATGCCGGATATCTCCTTACTGGTTCGTAGTGCAATGGCGAGGGGCTCTATGGCTAGATCAAAAAGCAGGGGGCTAAGAGGACAGCCTTGATGGGTGCCTCTTTGTAATTTAAATGGTTTCGAGGTTTGAGAATTAGTACGTACTGTAGCAGATGGCTGATGGTACAATAATTTAATCCAATGAATGAATTTTCCTCCAAAACCAAATTTACTAAGAGCTGCAAAAAGATAGTCAAATTCAACCCGATCAAAGGCCTTTTCAACATCAAGAGAAACAACACACTCATCCGAGACTGTGGGACTTGAATAAACTATGTTAAGCAACCTACGTATATAAAAATATGAATGTCTGTCTTTAATGAAACCTGTTTGGTCTTTTGAAATAACAGATGGTAGGACAGTATCGAGCCTACGGGCAAGAATCTTAGCTAAAATTTTAACATCTGTATTAAAGAGAGAAATAGGTCTGTATGAGGTGCATTCCATTGGATCTTTTCCTTTTTTACAAGTAGTGTGATACAATCAAAAAAGGCGTTCAATACAGGATCAACTGGACTTTATTTGTTGCAGAAAACGTTTCGACTTCTGTCCAGAAGTCTTTTTCAATTCTGAATGGAAGCTGTGAGAACGAGAAGTTTTATACAGGCTTACAAGTCACGCACCAACATATGAAATTGGAAACTGAAAAAACACCACAAATTAACTAACATGCCCATTCAACAAATTCAACAAATGCAACAAATGCAACAAATAAAGTCCAGTTGATCCTGTATTGAACGCCTTTTTTGATTTCATCATGTCCTGGACGACTGAGAATCTTCACCAGCATAGTGTGATACAGGCTTCATAAAATGACTGAGGGAGGGATCCTTGTTCAAAGCATTCAGTAAGGGTGGAACTAAGCTGAGCAGATAGTAAGACTGACATTTTTTTTTAATTCAGAGGGAAAACCATCTGGACCTGGAGTTTTGCCAGACTGCATTGAAGCTATTGCTAGTGAGACTTCTGACTGGGAGATGGGTTCATCTAACCTGTTTTTGAGTTCAGGTGAGATGACAGGGATGTGAAGTTTAGCTAAGAAATCATCAATCTTTTTAGGATTGGTTTGTAATTGTGAGCTGTATAACTCCGAGTAGAAGTCTCTGAATGCATCATTAATTTTTTCATGATCTGTGATTGTATTGCCGTCTTGTTTTCGAAGTTTAGGAATAGTTTGCCTTGCCCTAGAGCCCTTAAGCATGGTTGCTAATAGTTTATCAGGTTTGTCGCCATGTACATAGAATTTGAATCTGTCATGCAAGAGAAAACGTTCAGCTGAATGTGTTGTTAGTAGGTCAAGCCTCGTTTTAAGTTCAATACGCTTTTTCAAAAGTTCCGGACATTGATTGTGTGCATATTTTACGTCAATCTCTTTGATTTGTTGCATTAGGTTATTCTGTTTGTAAGTAGACTGTTTTTTTTATTTTTGCTGAGTAGGCAATAATCTGGCCTCTGATATAGGCCTTAAAAGCATCCCATACTATGAGGCTAGAAATCTCTTGGGAGGAATTAGTAGCAAAAAAATGTATCTCATCCTGAATAAACTTTAGAAAGTTTTCATCCGAGAGCAAGGTTGAGTTAAAACGCCACTGTCCAGTTCTTGGGGAAAAGTGAGGAAGAGATAGGGACATAGTGAGTGGGGCGTGATCTGAAATTACTATGCTCTGGTAGTCACAGGAGCGGATCTGATTTAAGTATCTAATATCTGTGATAAAGTAATCAATTCTTGAATAAGTTTTGTGTACGTGTGAAAAATATGAGTACTCTCTCTTATCAGGGTTTAAAGCACGCCACACATCGCACAGTCCGTAGTCAGATAAAAAGGTTTGAATGACTGATGCAGATTTGCTTATGACATTAGTTTTAACAGATGAGCGGTCCAAAACTGGGTCCAACCAGCAGTTGAAGTCACCGCCCAGCACCAGACGATATTTATTGAGATCGGGTAAAGAAGAAAATAGTTGTCTAAAAAAATTATCATCATCTGTATTAGGAGCATAAACATTCACCAGGGCAACTAAAGTGCTGTAAAGTTTCCCACTCACTATAACAAACCTGCCATATTTATCAGCTACCACATTATGGGCCTCAAATGGAGTATTCTGGCTGATCAGCTGATCCCCTCCCTGGGCTGCCACCTTACCGTGGTGGAGGGGTTTGAGTGTCCCAATGATCCTAGGAGCTATGCTGTCAGGGGCTTCATGCCCCTATTAGGGTCACCCAA